>VZTO01000703.1:8166-57908 GCA_013400615.1 Syrrhaptes paradoxus | reverse complement strand
GTAAGAAACCACTGGAAGGGTTCAGCTTCAAGAAGGGCTGTAACAGCACTTTCAATTAGAAGAATGAGATGCATGATACTCCAAAGGTGACAAGCAATTGAGGGATTCTGAACTGTCCCGCAATTAACTCCTGCTTATTAATAAACACAAATTTACATAATTTGCATGTCATATGAATGCCTCACCTGTGAGGCCAACACTTTCACAATCCTATGACTGGCTGAAGACATTTGCATCAATTTTTGCCCAATTTTACAAAAGCAGTATGAAACCTACTGCAGACTGAGAGAAATAGTGACGTGCAATCCATCATAATCTTGATAAGCTTCTGAGAAAAAGAGATTCTTGGCTAAGACAGTTAATTCTTGAGTTCCCAGACTTGCAAGATAGATCTTAAGCAGGGTAGGTCACAAATTAGATCACTTTGGAGAAACTGCTTAGTTATGTTCATCATTAGCTTCAGATTCTTGCCTAAAAGCAGCTCAAGGTGCAACACAGACAAGGATGACCCAAGCTAGAAAGGAACTCCAACTTCAAACTGAAAGAAATGCAAAATTCTGGTGAATAAGCCTTGAAAACTTTGAAGCTTGGTCAGAGACCCAACAAAGTACAATTGTGGCTCAAGAGTCCCTCTATCTTCAACAGGGCTACCTGCTTTAATCATTTGAAGGAAAACTGAAAAGAACACTAGTCCACCAAAATGCTCCAGCCAAACACACCGTGGCTGGTTAGTCAAAGCCCTAGAAGCAAAGCCTGCTAGTGAAAACAAGCCACTTATGGGATACCTTTTGCTGTCACTCCCTCTTTAGTTTGATGCTGCTATCCTAAAAGCTACCAGGGACTTGACTGATCAAGTCTTTGGAAAAGGCTGGCAAACCCTCCATCAAATTACTTATTCTTACCAGGATTCAGAAATCTTGGTGTATAGCCTCCATTTACTAATAGCAGCTGTGTAAGCTAGCAGCCTGTTCTCTGTTAAGAGGGAAACACACTAAGTCAGGTCTGGGCACAACAGTCTTCTTAACTTCTTGATCAACCAGGTAGATCAGTTCAGAAGAGAGGAGGGCTGCAAAGAGTCTGTCTCACCCACAGAGGGTCACAGTTGTATACAGTTCACCAGCTGAAGTCTGAACTGTACATAACACTCCCAATTTGGTTACATGATTAGACCATGAAATATTCTTTTATGTTTCTAATACAGGTGGCTGAGACATACCGTAGTCAAGCAGGTCACCCAGGTCTTTTCTTACTCTTGTTTTCAGCTAAAGATCCCTAATTTGTAACGAGGTATAAGATGCATTATTAGCTCATCTCCAATTCTCTGATCTGCAAAACTCTTTTGACATAGGACTTATCTTTCTCTCTTCAGAAAATGCCTCCCAATATTCCGCTAACAAAAAGTTTCCTTGGCATATTTCAAGGTTTTGTGCTAAGATAATAAAACAAAAAAAGTGTTTTTCAAGTGGCCAAGAGTGCTCCTTGTGGGACTTTATTAGTAGCATCTCTCCTTTCCATTAATTTGATTTTCAAAATTACAAACTGACAATGCTCCTTTGCCCAGGTCTTTGCCCAGCTACATTCTTACAAGAATATCCATCTTCTCTAGCTTAACTAAAGATTTCCCAAGGGACATTACAGAAAATGTGTGCTCAGAGCCCTGACAGGAGACAGAAAGGCATCAGCTACAATCTAAAAAAAGTCAGTAAGCAGGTTATTCCAGTACAATCTGGTTTTTGTGAACTCATGTTGCAAATTATCTCATTAACCATTTATGACCTTCATGTCTTGTATTATCCTTTCTATCCACTTTCATTGTAATGTCCAACAAAGCACCACAATTAGCTAGTCTGCAACTTTTCTTTTCCTCAGTCCTCCCTTTCTTTGGGGCATTCTAGCCCCAAACACACAAAGGACTGTCANATTCCCCCTTCCCCCTTCGAACCTAGTTTAATGCCTCTCCACTCCCCCTTCCCAAGAACAATATCTGAAAGAATCCAACTCACCCTCCTCTGTGAAACATGCTCCCAGAACTTTAATACAAAGCCTTTGAAAAGCTTATGGCACCTTTTGGTGAACAAATGTAAACACAACTGCATCTCTGCTGAACTGGGGGCGAAGGACCCCCTGGAGAGGAGTCCTTTTGCTCTCCGGTCACAGGAAATCTGCCCCAGTATCAAAGGGCCACAGCTCCTTCTCCACCCTTGCTTTCCTCCCAGGCAACACTCTTTAAACCCAGGGAGAGCTTCAGCCCTATGATCACAAGTTTTTACTGATGGAGAGCAGCACAGCTGGCTATCTGATAAAAGGGACAGTTCGCACCTGGGCTGGAGGGGGAGGGTAAGGGGCCATAAGGCAAGATATGGACATATGCTATGGAAGAGATAAATACAGAAAAGCATATGCAAACATTTCCCCAGAAAAGTGAGGGTTGCCTGAGATTTAAAAACAGTTGTATTCAAAATAATATGTCACTTTTCTGTTCTTCACTTAGACACTACAAGTTGCAACTTGATGTACTTATTAAAAATCTATGTCATCCAACTGGCAGCTTCATATGCCATGCCTTATAATTGTAAGATTAGTCATCACTTTGTCCTTCTCATTTCAGCATATTAAATTCTAACTTTTGCTTCTACCCACTTATGATAATATATAGTTCCATGAATTCATTATCATTAGACAGTATCTCTCTGCTCTCTGTAATACCACTTCTATAAAAACAAAAAGTAATCTGTCTGTTCTGGGTCCATACCTAGGTGATCTTCAAGTTTGACCCTACAACTACAGAAAAATTGCCTCACTTATCTACCATGATTGGTCATAGAGCAAATTTGGACCAGTGTAGTTTCTGGCAGCCACCACTGACAGCTAATGTATTTCACCTGTGAGCACTCTGCATCTCAGCATGGGCAGCCACAGGCACCTCCCACCTAAGTTTTGGCCGTAAATAAAGGGAGCCCTCCTCAACTCCCCACTTCCTGATCTTCTTTCTGCTACAGTTAACCATTCTACTTTTGGTCAGAGGCACCTGCACTGCTTTAAAGCTGGTATGCGCATACAACCCCCGAGCTATTAGATATTCCACCAAATAAATATTTATGTTACTGATGAGCTGTCTACTGACTTCCTAGAGCTCAGCTACTCCAGGTGCTGTGGCACACAAACTCTTTGCAGTAGATGGAAAGGATGAAATTTTCTACCCCAGTAAAAAAAGAAGAGCATGTTCTCATTTCTCTTTAATATCTGAAGGCCACGAGGGACTAAATATTTCCGACATGATTTATTGCGACTTTCATGACAAACATTTCTAGGATAAGACCTTGCAATGGTGTCTCAGACCCTGAGGAAGCTACAGCTTCCACATGTGTCTTCTTTGCTCAGTGCACAAGTGAGACAAACCCAGTCATCCCAATTTAGATCATACAGCAAAAGCACACATTTTCACTTATGCAAGAAAAGTCTGAGTATCAGAAATTTGAGTTGAAAGCAACCCTTCGCTTGCCTAAAACTCCCTATCCCATGCAACAGAACTCCCTTCTGCTCTGAACAAGTGAGTCCAAGGCCAAAGATGTTTGAGAGGACCCAGAATGATGCTCCTAGCAACTGAAGAGGACAACAGGCATGTGAAGACACCATTCAGACCTGAGGGCAAAAGAGGTGGTAACAGGGACAGACAAGAATCGTCTCGGCCTCACTAGCATGCCGTCGAGACCCAAAAGTTTGGACACCCCACAGCTCATGAGGCCCTAGCCACTTCCTGTAATCTCACATACTAAAAATAATACATAAGCAAGACACGGCTATATGAACTAGAGTGTCAACACTGGCTAATATATTTCCATTGCTCTAAAAAGAAGTGCCAAAAACTTAGGCTCCCAAAACACTGCTCTTTGACTTCAAATATTTCACTGGGTTTCAGTAGCCAAGAAAAAAATAACAGAATTCCATGTCCTCAGGTTAACCATCTTTCTGCTATGGACACTGACTCTTCTCTGCTACTTTTTGCCAACTTCAACTCCTTCTTGTGCTTCTTTTCAGCAGGCATACAAGCATAGACTTTTTAAACTCTGCCTTGATGCTTAAGAAATGCCTTCCAATGGCTTACATGCTTCCATTTGAATCCTGGCCTTCTTAGGTACACTGCTAAAGCTCAGGACCAGAGGCCAGAAACTGCATGACAGGCTGTGCGGTTACACAGGCTTCAGTACTGCCCAGAAGCATATTTGTTACAGTCACCTAAAAGCCCAGAAAAAGCCACTGCCACTCAGTTCCCCACAGTCGTTCATTTAAAACACTTGCAGCTCCATAGTAGTTGAACCCCTTTTCAGCAATGCTACAGACTGGTTTTCTTTGCCTAAGAGCTTATTATTTCATTTCACACCCCTCTGAGAGGCCATCAGGAGGATCAGTCAAATGATTTCCCGTATCAAGAAGGGGAAAGGTTATGGTCAGTAGGAGAGCAGGACCCAAGTTGAGATGTATTTGTAGTGTTTGCTCACTCAGGAACTCAAAGCTCAAGTTCATTAGCTCAAAGATATACATGTTCATGTATTTAGGTCTTGTCAATTATCCCTATTCTATGAGCAAATTAATGTCACATAAGCTAGATTTGAAAGAAGCAGGAACAAAACCCACATCAATAATAAGATATCTCAAAGACATCCATCTTAGTCCTTCCGCTTTATTGCGGCAGACTGTCCATTTTGGATAGTTTGTCTAAGTTGGAATTGAGCACTATTGTAAATGTTTCGGTTGTAACAATTAATAACATAATTATCACTGAAGGAATAGGCAGAACTACTATCTAGAAAAGCAAAGGGAACATTGAGCTGTGTATTTGTTCCAAGACCAACAACAGAACTTCTAATTTATAAGGCAGAAACAAATAACTTTGTATCAGAAAGAGACCAAATTCTAATTCTGATTAATAACTGAAATATTACTAGATGCCTCAAAATCTTTTGTTTTCTTGTTTGAAAGAAAAAGTCTCAAAACAAACAAGAGTAAAAGGAGAAAAAAAAAAAATCCCAGGACTGCACTGTCTGTACCAAAACAAAAGGGCATTAACAACGTTCTCATGTGTAAAGGCTCTGACAATAGGAATCTTCTAGTTAATAAAACCAAAACAAAAAATCTTAGGAAAAAAATCTATAGGAAACTTTTTGTTAAAATTAATGAAGTAACTTTGTTCTCCCTATAAAATAAATACTCAGAAGATTCTGTAAAAATACAAGAAAAATAGTTAAGGGAAAGAACTGAGTGTCCCTTTTATTATGATCAATCATACCAATAGTCCAAGTCCCACAGTTTATCTTAAAGCCAAAAAATCCAAATATTTTCTTTCCTTACCTGTCCAAAGAACTACAACTGCACATCACACCTGGACTGTGTTATTAGCTCAACCCTGTGTCTCAGGTGGGGATTTAAAGCACAGAGAAATTATTTTAATTCTGCAGTGATTTAGATCCGCTTTGTCTGTGGGTTAACACTTTACTTGCACTTTTCTTATCTACAATGCCCTGTCCAAAGGCTGAATGACGATGCACATGGTAAAGTCTCGTCTGCATTTGCATTTGTTGGTGAGAATTTGGGTTTGATGCAGTCTAAAAAGAATATTTCACTGGCATACAGTTTAAATCCCTCAAAGAGGCTAATTTTAACTCCAGTTAGCACTAACATTATTTTTAATACTACCTAACTCTGCTAAGAGTTATTTCTTCCCCATGTAGAGGTATGAAAGAAGGGGGTGGATACCTGTATTCTCACAGGCAGTAATGCAGCCATTCTAGCACAAACACATAGTACGGTGTGATTTACTGGAGAATTAACACTTAACCAGACAAATTTTTGGAAAGATGGCAATGAATCAGTGATATATAGATGATCCAACATTTTCATGCAATTGAAAGGAAATCTAAATCATCCCAGTGCTAATGTATATCAGTTGTTCCATACACAGTCATATAAGCTGATCTGTGCTGTGCCCATATGATTGCACATCAAAATTCTGAAACACGTCAACACTCACCATCAAACAACAGTCCTGAGATAAACCTCAACAGGAAACCAGGATTGAACATGTCATATGCAATGAAAAGCAAACAGGAGAAAGGGCAAAGGAAGGTCCCCAGCAAAGAGGGAGACAAGCGAGACAAGACAGATGAAGGAGCAGAAGAAACCAGTTAAGACCCTGATAAACTTAGAACTCTTTGCTCAATAAAGAGTGGAAAGCATGCTTTATGTATTAACCCATGCCACACTTTTATAAACCAGTGTTATTTTAGTATTAATACTACAGAGCCATACAAACAGTCCTACCTCAGAAAGGACAAATTCCTTTTCTTTCTGATTTTACAGGGACCTGAAAGAAGATTCTGTTTGCAAACACAAGGGTGAGCACTGAAGTTTTCAGCAGTGACACCAAGGCTGTTTGAGGGATGCCGCAGCTCTTGTTTCAATGGAACATGTCATCACTACATGAACAATAGCTGCATAATATTTTTTCCACCTAACATCATACAAAGTGATTCACGCCAACATTTATTGCTTAAATGTAATCTTTCTGTATACCTGACTGACCATGATGCAATCTTCAAACATATTTATTTTCTTTTTAGTTTTCTGAAATAAAGCAATGCATAAAATTACCTGCCATTGTCTTATGCTTCCCCAGTACTCCCTCAGGCTGCAGGAAGAGGCTGGAGTGGCTGGGCAACACCAGGGCTCCTCCCCTGTCACATAACCTGAGGCACAAACTATCTCAACAACACCCTTTCACTGCCTCCTCTCCCTTTGCTCCTAAGCAAACCCACTACTCCATTAGTACTGTCTCCCTCACTCTGGCCTGCAGGAGATGCTCCAGAGGCCCATGAAGAATGGGCACCTGTGCCATGACCTGCCTCCTGAAAGGGTTTTCCCATGTTTCTGCTGCTTGCTGTCCTACACACTGGCCTGTTTTGGTGAGTTTGGCTCCCAGTGGCACTCCACGGCTTGGTCCAGGTGTGGAAGCTGCAAGAAGGTATTTACAAACTGTGCTTTCTGGATTCAGACTGCTGCTTGAACAGCCAGTCAAGTATGCTTTGGAGCAGCACAGACTGGAAAACTACTTCCAAAACTGTAATTGCAGATCATATGCAGCAACGAAGTAGCTAGACTAAGAATAAACATGGCAAGCGTACACTCACAAGAACGTACACACACACACACCCATACACGCACACGCTTGGCAACGGTAACAGTTCAAGTATAACTAGACTGAAACCCATTTCTGAAGATGTTTCTAAGGTTACTCGGTTAAAACTGAGTCATTGCATGCTGTTGCACATCTTATTTTAAATTGAGGATGCAGCCTAAGAATTGCCATTTTTATAATTTCAAGTTGTTTCATAACTGAGTTTGTAGGAAATTAATATAAATAATGCCATCTCCAATTAAGTCTCACACACATTCAGTTTTGAGCAATATATGTTTGCATTGTACATGTTCTATTACTATTTTTTAAAAAAATTGATCATATCTGAAGGTCTTATCTTTTAAATATCTAACCCGGGTACTGATACTGTTCGGTTTGTTCAGCACACTGAGGCCCACTAGTCCTAATAAACTAGATAGCTCCAGTACAAATTTTTAATGTCATGCAAAAAAAAAAGAAAACAAATGCATTATTTGTATCACTGGTAATTACTACAAATAATTTTTTTTTTCTTCCCAGAGATGAAAAAAAATATCACTTTGAGTAACATCATCCCTGTGATAACACATACATACCAATGCAACTTCACATTAATCACAGAAGGCAAACCATCTATCAATGCAGTGTGACAACCATTCTCCATTCCTTCTCTTCCTCTCTTGAAGAAAAATTAAAAAAAAACACCTAACCCAAACCATCTTTGGATGTCGTGAACAAGAAGCAAAAATATAATTTATTGAACATTAGCTTTTCAACATATAATTGCTTGCTCTCCTTCTCAATGGGTTTGATTTCTAACACGATGACTGGAAAACTCCTGCAATACTATAATATACTTACAGCTCAAAATACCAAACCTCGACTGAGCAAAAATGCCTATAGAAAAAAAATGAAGATTGTCTTAGTAGTATCCGTACCATCCACTCCTGGCTAACTCAAACGCATACGTTAATTTTAAGCCTCTGTATAGTCCATTGACCTCAGTGAATCCAGTGAAAGTCTAGGAGATTAGTCAGGCACTTAACACTGCTAGCAAATGTGTAACTCGGGGATGGTGGGGAGGCCATGTGGAACATGCTGCAGAATGGCAATGGAAAATCATGGGTGGGAGCACACAACAGGAAACTTTGGCAAAAAATCCCGTCATGTGACAGAGCTCCTTTCAAGGACTATTTGAAAGGAATGTCACCACTGTGGAAAAAAAAATGTATTTACTGACATACTGTTGCTTCCACTTTGTTGGTTTGGTTATTTGTTTTAAAGTAGCAATACTATCTCTGCATGTCTGTCACCTGGTATTTATTCAAGTCATAGGATTTTCCATTTGTTATAAGACACTGAGATTTGTTTTTTGCGTATCTTAAAAGCAAATCCCTATAAGATACTGTAATGCAGAAGCTTGTTATGTTTGCTCTGATTGGCACAACACTCAGAAAAGTTGGTGTTGCTTTACCAGTTTTTACAAACTTGACAGCAACTTCAAATGATCAATCACTATTCCCCTCCCATACCCACATGAAAATGCACCAGCCATTTCCTAAATGCATGTATCTACGAGCTCTTCTTTCCCCTGACCAATAAATCAGTGGCAAGAAACTCCTCGCAGTGGGTCCTAAAAAGGGGCTGGCAGGGGAAGTACTGACGTTACACAAGATGCAGTTTCTTAAGTTTTATTCAAATCCAAGTGAAAAACCACATTAGGAATCCCTGAACAACAACTATTGTCCAAAAATCCCCCAGAAGTGCAAATCCAGATTGCTACTTGGTCTACTGTAGGACAAACAGCTTCTATAACACTGTAGCACTTCAGAGTCATCATGACGGGCCTTAAGCCCTACAGAACAAGTTTGGACTAAGCCAACATCACAGGTTTAATGTTGCAATGCTATAAAAGATGCCTTCTTCAAAAACCAAACCCCCAGTACAAAATAAATTCCAATGCTAAAGGTACATAAAGAGAAACACGGACTGTGCCTGTTAGAAACTTCCTGAAGCAACGGCTTCTATCGTAGAACAAAGGTAAAGAGAAATCAGGGAAGTACTGGTAATTCATAGCCACAGGTATATAAGTTTTAAATTGAATTATCCTCTGTTCCTTTGACGCTGACAGCTCCTGCCCTGCCTACTCAGACTCAAACAGCTCTTTCTATAGGACAAAGTTACAGAACTCCCTAAAATACAAAGTCTATGGCAATTCTACATTTCTACTTTACAAAGGCAGTATTTAATACCTGTGGCCAACAGTGTGTTGGATTACAACAGGAAAAGTTATACTACTATAATTACTAAATATCACTTTGTAGTTTGAGACTGAATATTTGACAACAGGATGGATGTAAATGTCCTGAGATCTTGATTTTGGAATAATTTAGTGATCCTATCTCTTTACACACTCTGAATTTCAAAAATAGTGTTACATAAACAAGCAAAAAAAAGTTTTCAACTTCTCACCCTTTAAATAGGAAAAAAAGCCATCAAATAGTGCATACAAGATAAATTAATACTATATTTTGTTAACAGTTAATGTAATCTGTATGTTTAGACACACTGGAATTATATAGAATGCCCACAACTGCTGGAGAGGGGGAGGGGAGGTCAGTGAGGAGAAAGGGGGATGAGAAAAGGTTTTAACTCCAGTACGAAATTTGTGTACCTGCCTCATAAACACAGCCAGACCTCTTTATGTATCCTATTTATCTTCAAATCTATTTATGTCACAGAAGGGAACATATGAGCATAGCAGCTGTTACTATAGCAATGAAACTGGAAATTCTGAGAACACAAAAAAACCCACCCCTGAAGGATGCTCAGTTTAGGAGAGAGACGGTTTAGAGAACAGCGCACCAGCACCTCACTTCTAGGATCTGTTCAAAGTCTGCGCTTACTGAGACATTAAACCAGCTGTAACAGCTGGTGCCCTTCAAGAGCACTCGCAGCCAAATAACCGGTACCCATCACCCGGCCCCACTCGGCACCCCGCGAGTTCCCGCTCAGTAGCCCCGAACTTGTCAGATACCCCAAGCCTGCCCGTAAACCCGGGGAAGAGCGATGCTCTGCAAAAGGCCCACAGTTTCGATCGCGACAGAGAAGGGATTCAGCAGAGTGACCCGCCCCCCACCCGAACCGCGGGTGGGAGCGAGGAGCCCAGCGCCCGCCGCTGACGCCCCAATCCCCCCGACGCGACGGACGACCCGGGAGCAGCCGGCTACTTTCTGACAGAAGCAGGCAGGCAGCCCGCCTCTCCCCGCTGTCGGAACGAACACCACAACCCCCTCACTCCGCTTTTCTGTCAGGCCCACCCCCGTGCTTACCCGCCCCGGCCCGCGGCCGTGTCACCCCGCAGCCGCCGGGACCCGCCGCGCTCGGCGGGACGCTGCCGCTCGGGGGCCGCCGGGGCCACCCCCCCACCCCAACCCCAACCCCTCCGCGCATCCCCCGCCCCCCTGCCCCGCAGCCCAGGCGCTGCCGGCCGCGATTTACCTGCCAGGGAGCCGGGTCTCTGCAGGGTGGCGGTGGCGTACAGCTCCTGGGAGTGCTTGCTGTACTGATCGGCAGCGTGAACCAGCCGCTTGGTAGGCGACAGGGTGGCGTAAGTGCCGATGGTGGAGCTTAACTGGTGGATAGGAGAGGAGGAAATGTTAGACTGGACGGTGGGCGGGGAGGTCACTCGGATGGGGGACGGCGACAGTCCCGCCGAGGAGACGACGATGTTGATGGGCGAGCTGGTGCTGTAGGACTTGGCCAGGCGGCTGGGGGACTGCTTCGGGGAGGAGAGGCGCTGCGCGGTGGCGTAGGCGGCGCCCTCGGCGGCGGAGCCGGCCCGCGGCAGCTTGGTGGGGGAGCCGCCGGGCTGGGCGGGCAGCGGGGAGCTCACCCGCTGCGCCGGCAGCGTGGAGCTGGCGTAGTAGAGCGCGGCGGCGTGCTGGGGCTCGGGCAGGTGGAAGGCGCTGNTGGGGGGGCAGCGGCGGGGGGGGGCGCCCGGCTCCCCACGGGCCTGCGAGGGGCTGGGCGAGGGGGCTCGCTCACCGCAGGACCCCCCCCCCCAAGCCGCATGCAGCCCCCTCTCGGGCCTTAGAGCAGCGGGCATCCAGCGACCGCGGGGTTACGGGAGGCGTTGATCTGCTGAAGCGTTTCCAGCCGTTCACGGAAAACCAGCCTGAGCGGCCCCAGAACTCCTCCCGGTCACGGCGGGGGGCTGCACCCACCCGGCTGGAGGGCAAACGGCCCCGAGGGCTCTCGCTCCAGAGCCCCCTCACATACCTACCCCCAAACCAGGCAGGGATTAGCCCGAGTTTAAATAAATAACTATATAAATATCCACCCCCAAACTTTTATTCTGCATTCATTAGAAAGGAGCGGTGAAAGCCACGGAGAAGGCTTTAATCGGGTCATTTTCCTGCCAGAAAAGTGATCGCGATCGCTGCCTCCACCAGGGGCGGCACCGCGCCGGGTGACACCGCCCCCGCGTTTCCCCGACTGGCCGTTCCGGCGGCAGAATCGCGGCCCTGGCCTCAGCCCCGTCCTGGCGTGAAGCAGCGGAGGGGAAAAACACCCCCCCCCCCCCGCCCCGCCGGCTTACTGAGGCGGCAGAGAGGGGCAGGAGGGCTCGGGAGGGGCTGCCGGCGCTGGGCCCGCACCTGGGCCGCGTCCAGCGGGGAATCTGCCCCGGGAGGGAGCGAGCACCCAGCCCGCCAGCCGCCTCTGCCCCGCCGGCCTCGGGGCCCGCCAGCCAAAAGTTCCCCTTAAGCCCAGTAACGGGCGGGGGGGGGGGGGAGCGAGCGAACATCCTCGGCAGATGCTGGCTCTTAGAAATGTCAGTTGTGTGCCTGAGCCGCTTCTGGAGCAGCAAAGGATGGAGCTCGCTCTTAGACAGAGGCGGTGTGCCCGTTTTTATGGGGGATCTTGGGCTCAAGAGATCATCTGTGAATCTGGTAACCTTAAAATCCTCTAATGACTGCACCCTGCAGCGAGCCGGAGCTCAGCGCTCTGTTGGAAGACGTGCTCTTGTTTCAGATGCTGATTTTTTTCTGGTTATGCAGGGGATTTACTTGAAACCTCAGAAAGCTCTCCAGGTCCCAGGAGTTGACAGTAGGGTTTGAATCAGTGATTCGCCCAAACACACACACCTCTTGGCTACTGATTTCCTTAGCAAGAAAAACCTTTAAAATGTGAAGTAATGTATTTTGTGCCTCAATTCAAAGAAGCGTGGTGAATGCCGACCGCAGCATTGTTTCACATTTAAATAGCAACCTGGATTTTTAGTAGCATCCTACAGGAAAAAAGCAAGTAAACAAAAGCGGCATGTTCCTGGTATGAAACTTCATTTATTTTCACTAGGATACCCAAAAAGGGATTTGGTCAGGAACTGATTGCGGCCACGAGTTACAAACACCACAGCATTTCAAGTATGAGCCTTGAAATTTTCATAAATGGCCAACAAGCTCAAGTTGCTCATTTGAAAGACTTCTAACAAAAACCAGGAAGGCAAACTCTGGGAACATCAATAAACTTTAAAAAGCTACTTTCACGCTGAGCTACTTACCGTCTCTGCTTTGAACTGGAAAGAAGTGCTAATCTGCAACTGACTGTCCAATAATGCATTTGACAGGAGTACAGTTTTCATTTTCCAGGTTTAAACCGTATGGTAACAACTTTTATAAAACAAAAACAGACTGTCGAGATTTAAGACAACATGGACAAGTTTTGCACATGACAAAAGGTCATTGGAACCAACTACATTATCAACTGATATTTGATAATAAATTTTACTTTTTGGACTGTTAAGTAGCATAATAATGTACTCTCTAATATTCAACATTGTTCCAAAATACAGTCTTCTGCAATGCTACCAGTGTTTTCTGAAACACACTGTTAATACACCGGTAACTTAGACAGTTTGTCAGCTATCATAAGGATTTTAGGCAAGCACTGTCATAATATGTGTACAAAATTTATTTTTTCTAACCTACTTCTACACAGCTTGATGTGTCAAGGATTTAGAGAAATTGATTTCAAGTAAACCAGTATTATCCCATATTCCCAATAAGTATCTATAAAGCTGCAGGCATTCAGCAAGTACTAATTCAAAACCCAAAAAAAATCCCACTTCACGATTGTCTATTTTAGGAAAGAAGGTGTAGTGGCAGGACATGAAAATTAAATGCTTAATTAAAAACACAGTGTATAGCACTTCCTAAAAAACGAACCATTTGCTCTGTGTGAAAGAGAACTTTTGGATGAACAGATTGGGATGAAAACATTAACATGCAGGATTTTCTAGGATGTGACTCATCTCAGACCTGTCTTAAATTTACTGTGAGGTTCTTATATTTGTTTTCAAAGGGCCAAGTGTACAATCACATTCTCCACTTGTGTTTTCAGAGGCTAAATGTGTTTTTGTTTCTCCCTGTGCTTCTCCCTGTCTGTTGCTGAAGGCAACCATGCAGACATGTAATTGTTCATCCTGCAATGTCACATTATACGTCATATGGAAGAATTAAATACAATGGTACATCCCCCTTATTTTTCCATTTATCTATGATTGTTGTCAACCTGATAATGAAACTGTGTTTAAACTATTAAATTGAGAGCAAATTTGTTTCCCAGTTATATCCTTCTGTATCGATCTATTTCATAGACGTGAACAAAAATCAAGGACTTTCTTACCACAGCCCTATAAATATCTATTCTAAGATTCAGAGATTTAATTTTTCCGGTATCCCAAAGAAAAGGAGCCTGATTTGCTTATTTTGATTCAATACATAGATTCTGATATATCCTTTTTAATAGCAGAAATGTGTGAAAAACATGGGAACATTAATACAGCTATGAACATATTTTCTTTTCCATTTAATCTTACTAGAAAGGTCATTCTTTACTGATACAGACAAAATGAGAACTGCAGAGCTCTATACAGAAAATTACTGAGGGTGTCCATTTAGGTTATAGTAGACTAGGCAACAGTGTAACTGTTGTTTGTCTGCCATAACTCATGCACTAAATTTCAGGACATCAGCTTCTTTTTTTTGTTTTTTTTTTTTCTTTTTACAATTCAAAATGAAAATTTAAATCAGAACTTCAACCAAAAAAGATAAAACAAAAGACAAGATTTTAGTTTTATGAAGTGGAATTGAGAGGGGCAAATAAGTGTGTTATTTATTCTGCCAAAAATTTCTCATGGCTAAAGACTTTCAAAATCCTAGATGGCTAGACAGCTTAAGCAAAACTTTGGGGTCAGCTGCTAATTACTGGAACATTAGCATGTTAATTCCGGGAGATTGCTCCCAGAGGGAAAAACAGTGTGTAAGACCAGCAAAAGCTGAATAGCAAAAGTCTCAGAGCACAAGATACCCATTATGAACATGTAAGCAGGTGCAGCAGATCAATTTTGTATATCATCTGAAATCTCTTGAAACTATTTTCTTCTTAGGCGTGCCAAAACACAAAACAAAAACCTGGTAGGTTTTGTGTAACTACGCATCATAATTCACAGGTGCTAAGAAACAGAACAACTGTTAATGCAGCCACGTGAGTCTTAGTACTAAGAACAGAAAAGGCTTCATAGTAATTTATTGGGAATGAGATAATGATACAATTTCTAGGAAAATGCTGGAAAATTTGAATCATGGTAGCAGTTACCCTTAAGGAATGATAATTTGTGCTCAGTACCCTGTTTACTTCTCTGATGGATAACAAAATAAATTGAAAAGTTATGTTGCATTTGAGTAAGTCTGCATGCCCATCTTAAGTCTGGATGAACTTGTATTCACAAATATGTTTCATTCAACATTAAATGCCAGCATCATTTTTCAGCTTGTTTTGCTCTCTGTAACTTTCAGGGATTGATTGTCCCTTAAAATCTCAAACAAAGTAATATCTGAGGAATATAAACATAGTAATATGGAGTACACTGTTGCCCATGAGAAGACCTTTTTTCTTGATTCTAGGGAGGATTTTCCAATTGGATGCTCAAGTTGTGTGGAAGACATTCCTCCAGGCAGCTGTAGCTTCTTGAGTATTGGTGGGTGTTGCTAACTTTAGTCAGAAAACTTGATCATCCTTACTAGGGTTTTTGAGAGACATGGGTGGTCTTGTAAGAGTCCGGCTCTGTTTCACAGTCTCAGTGATGCTCTGTGCTCTTTCAGTGACTGCAAGACTTGCCAGTCTATTGACGGCTATTTTTTTTCCCGTAAGCCCTAAGAACCTTCCATATGGCTTCACTCGAGGTATCACTCTGTTCTGGTCCAGTGCCTCCATCAACACTCTTCTACAAAGGGCAAAAGAGGGTATGGAAAATGCTTAACATTCTCCAGTCTGTGGGATGCAGACTTCAGTCCTTGGGGAGCACCTGTGGAAGGGTCCTTCTTCCACAGGACTGCTTTGCTGTCATTTATAAGTTCTTGACCTAACTAGGAAGATGCTACCTATGTTCAAATGCACTTATATGATAATAGATCCCAGACTATAGCTCTGGATCCCTCACATGTGGCCTGTTGTATCTCTTGATTTTATCACAAAGGTCATGATTATACTGTGTTTGCAAGCAAATTACACCCCAACACTATCAGGAAAACTTGTCAGCCTACCTGATTCTAATCTCAAAGTTCGTATGTATAGATGAAGGTAGGTAATACCATTGTAGTCTTATACATCCATGAACAGAATTGTGTGAGATCCTTTCAGAGTGTCCAGAGATGGTCAGTCTCTGATTTGTAAAGCATCAACGAAAGCTGCAATCACCATCTATTGTAGGATCAAACCAGCATTATGCAGATCAGTTCTTCACTACCATAAGCTATACTAGTGAAGTGTTCTTCACGAGTGTCGTAATAAGAATAATCTGTCTTACCATTTTATCTGCTTCCTTTAATGACAGAAAAAAAATCTCATGTTCATATTTGGAATCCAGTTTTAAACACATGATCATCTGCCACATTTTCCAGAAGTGAAGTCCTTATTTTAGATTTTGTTTGGGTAGCCCATCACCTTGTGGCACAGATGACTGATAGTGGGAAGAGCCGTGGATCTAACTGAAAGGCCAGTATGTAATTTTTGCTTGACAACTGAACATATTCTTGTACTCATTTGCTAATAATCTAAATAGGGTGTGTGAGGTGTGGTGGTCTGATGGATGAGAAACCTATGACTTGTTTATAGAAAAAAGGAGACACATTGGAAAATTAACTGTTAAATGATTTCTCAATACACAGTAGTGATTGACCTCTGTTGTNCTTTTTTTTTTTTAATTACCTTTATTTTCTGCCTACTTTTTGTTTTTAAGAGTTTTCAAATTCTGTGCCAGCTTGTTCGGTCCAGAAACTTAGGAGCATAGGATAATAGGCAGTAGTGATTGACCTCTGTTGCTGCCTCAGCCTCTGAAATGACTGCAGCACCACCAGAAGCTTAAGAAGTCCTCATACAGAAATGTAAACTAGTTTTGCTTCCTTTCCCCTCTCCTTGCAAATACATGGCAGAGCATGTGGAAGACCACTATTTGTAGTACATCCTATGCTTTATATTCCTACGATACTTGCAACATAAGCTGACCATTCCCAGTTGTTCACAAACTACATAGTCCCAATAGAAGTTTCACTTTTGAGCAACTCATCTGAAAAATCTTCTACTTTTTGTAATAAGAGCCACTACTGATTCTACACAAATAGCCTTAATTGATTAATACAGGATATATTGGGATCTGGACACCAAGTCTGAAAAACTGTTTTCAGAGAAGAAGCAGTAATTCCCTGCCAGAGGAGCAGTTGTTGCTGAGAAATCCTATTCCAGTAGCGTTAAGAAGATAAACGTTTTGTGTTCTGAAGTATTCAAAGCAGTAGAAAAAACTCTATGATCTATAATGAAGTCCTCCAAACTGACAAAAATGTTAGATTGCACTTTGCAGCACTATACAGGAAGTCCCAAGACTAATTAGTTTCTTTTTTATACAATTGCATTTTCAGAAATTGTTCTTGCTGGCACAGCTGGCCTTGGGACTATTTACATATTTTTTCCACACATTTGGGTTATCATTCATGTTCAGAGACAGCTATATTCCTTGCACACAAATACCAAAGGAAATTATCACAATCTGAGCAGTTTTGACTCCTGAGGCTTATTTTAATTATAATAGGGATAGCAGAACAATTGTAAGGATTGACTTTTTTTCTCCTTAATTGTGGGATCAGCAATGGTCATATTCAGAACTTTTTAATTTTTGACTCAGATTCCTCTTCTTGTTTACCTCTTCTAAAATCTCCTTTACATGCTTTTTATGGTACTAATTCATAGTTTATATGGCAGTTTGTTAATATTTTCAGGATATATTTTAACTGACCTGAAGTTGTCAAGCACCCTTTTCAGGATGACAGTGCAAAAATTATTATGTTCTGTGAGTTATTTTCCTGCAGGAACATCTACCATACAATCTGGAGGGACACAGGAAGAAAATCTTGTAGCTGCCCTCTCATACCGAGGGGAAAAAAAAAAAAAAAAAAAGGATAGGAAAGGTTTCATTACTAACTTAGTAGTTACCTTTCTGAAGGTAATCAGGTCTCTCTGAGGTACCTCTGAAGGTAACCATTGCTCATGAGAGCTTTTCAGATCTAAGTAATGTCTGTTCAGTGTAATTTCAATAAAAGAAATCTAGATCATTTTTTCTCCTCCATAAATTCATCCTTTTCTATCAATGAGTATGATAACATATATATTAAAAACATCACTACTTCTAAGCCCTAGACAATTGCACACTTTCCCTTCGTGCCTTTTTTTTAAGATTCATTCTCCTTCCCCACTCATTTCTTCTTTGTTTTTATTTCTGTTGCTCTCTTAACCTGTTCCCTTTCCATCCTCTTACTTTTTCTAGCCTCCTTGAAGAATGCATCACACCCTTTTAGGCTAACCCCCAGGGTATGATGCTTTTCACAAAGCACAACTCCTGATGACATCTGCACAGGCTACAACTGGATATTATAGCCTCTTTTTTCTTTCTAGTTGGAATCCTGCTCTCATGCTGGCTCCAATCCCAAAGAACATCAGGGAGGTCCTCTCTGGTAAATACAGAAAAACCCTGAGGCTTTACCACTATGCAGGCTCATTTTAAACCCTTTAGAGAAGAAAAAAAAGTACCTACCCAATTTCAAATTAAATTTAACTGTGCTTTATTTCATTTTTCAGTCTTAGAGGATAGGGAGCTTTTCTGAGCAAATTGAGAGAATAGAATATGGTATGTCTCTCGGTATCCCACAAGCTGTGCAATGACTATATAATAGTTGAAATCTCTTAGCAATTTAAGGCTTTGAAATTCAAATACTACTCACTTCTACAGAATCCTGCATTATAAAATATTCCAGTGTCACACTGAGATGGTCTGCTTTGCTGGGGTGGTTAACATCTAAACAGAGAAAGTAACCTGAGCTGACCAATGAAACCCAGTCAGACTTTGTTGATGTACCGAAGCATGAACACTTCTAGAAATTCTTGTCTAAACTGAAGCTTAACTTCCCAGTGAGAAGCTTTGATGTTGCAGTGAAAAGCCCAGAAGGTGAGAGGGTTATGTGTCAGAGCCAGGAGGCATCCTTTACACAGGAAGAGAGATTTACGAAGTTTTCATGGATATCTGAAAAAATCTTTCAAAATGTTTGAAACCTACAGGCAGCTGACTGATAAATTGCTTGTTTTACAATACGGGGGGAAAAAAGCTAAAACATTATTATTACACTCTGGATTAGGCCACAGCACCAGGCGACACATGGTATCCCAAGCAAGTTTCACATCTGGTTTCAGCCTGGCTTCGTTTCTGTTTGCTGGTACTTACTGGTTTCAGTAATATCCTGACACCAATGCAGGGAGGTCCTAGACCTTTATTAGGGCTCCTAATCAGCACCGTCACATAAATTTTCAAACTTAAATGCCTAAACATGCTATCACCAAAACATATATGTGAGTAAAACTGCTGTGTAAATCTCATTTTAAATCAGGATTAAGGTGGTAACGCCACCCTGCTGCAGACGTGTTGAACAAGACAGAACATAAAGGCAGACAGTCACACTCTGTTGAGCACTGAACAGCTCTGTTTCCTGGGAGCTACCCCACACGATTTCAGGTGCAAGAGACCTGGGCTGCTAAGGACACATACCTGGCTGTAGCTCTGGATGGCACCTCTGGCCTGACCACCACGGGCTGGGAGCTGGGCGGATGCTGTTTCACCCAGGGCGAGGGTCTGGTTGCTGTGGTAGCTGGCTGAGTATTGGAACGACCCTTCTGGTTTGGAATTGAGCTGGAGAGTGCTCTGGGAGAGGAGGCTGGGCCCTACAGGGACAGGATTTGAGAGCAGTCAGAAAGTCTCCATGAAAGAGCATACCTGTATTATCTGTTGAGTGCTCAAAATCATCAGATGTATTTGGCTTCAGCTTTTCACAGTTTGGCTTTTCAGTAATAAAACCCACATACATTAAATTGTTTCTTTACCATTCCATCATCATTATTATTGTGTTCAAGTTACAGACCACATTGCTTTCTCAGCAGAAAACGTAACATTTTGACTGGTGAAGAAATTCTAAGCCTAAACAAACCCAACTGTACTATTTGATAAAGAAGTCTTGGTTTTCAGCTCAGTTTTTTTTCTAAGGATAAGCCTTGTTTATTTCACTTAATTGTATCCAGTCATTCTGCATGGGAAATGCTAACTTGTCCCTCCCTGGGCCCCACCCAGCAGTCGGATCTATTGATTACTGCCACTCTGTCCTGTACGCATGGTGATGTAATATTTTGGTGCCTGGAGGGATGGATGGCAGCCTTTAAAATATTAATAACTCCTTCTCATCACATAGGACTCACCCTGCTCTCAGTGAATCTTTGATGACTGCTTTGTCAGCCTATCTTATCTTCCCCTTCACAGCAGTGCGCAGCAGGAGAGCCAAGTGCAGGCAGCAAGCTTAAATTGGGGCTGCCAGGCTGAAGGGCATGATGGGAGCATGAACACTGACACCTTCCACAGCTGTTTGGTTGTCCTGTGAAACTAACATGTTCTAATATTCATTAGGTTCATGTACAAGTGATTTATCACGTACGCATAGCAAATTCCCCAATTTTTGCTCTGAGAGCATATACCAGACAGGGAAACACTCTTCCTACACTGTGCTGTCCTGTGGTTTAGACCGGACCTCCTACAACCACTTTTAATGGTGAACTTATTCTGTCTCCATCCAGAAAGAGCTACATTAAAGAATACCCACCTAGTCCTTCCCTATGCATTCACTGATTTTAGTATCTTTTAATTTTCAATAAACTAGCTTACTCTTCCATAGTGTCTGGGCCCAGCAAATGAAATACAAGAGGAGAGAAAAGGAGGAGGTTATGCCTAGGCCACTGCACGAGTTACAAAGAAGTCTACCTTCAACCCAACAGCTATCATCTATAGCACCTTCAGTGGCTCCACGAAGACGATAGGTTCATCTTCTGGCCAGTACTAACAATCTCATGAGAGTATAGACGCTGACACAAATGTTAAGGGATGTGAAATGATTACATTGATTTTGCTCCTACAGAATATGTGAAAAGTTCAGTTTTAAAAAGACTCATAATGGCAAAATTCTAGTAAATTTTACCAGAAATAACTCCCAGTACATTCCTGATACAAAGGCCAAATTTTATGACATTTAGGCCTTCGCTACGAGAATGTACGGCTGCTCCAAAAAGATTTCTACTTAGAAAATGTGCAAACAACCCCACCCCCAAATGAAGACAGAGAATATTTTTTCCCCTAGTCTGTTTCTGCAAAATATTTTCCAAATTACAACCCAAACCACTCATACTATAAACAAATCCTAGAAGGCTATGTAAAATGGAAGTGTTTGCAGCTAAGTATAGATGGAGATTATGACACTACTTTACATATCAACACAATTTGTACTGCAAAGTCAATTGTGTTCACCAGAATATTCCAGATATAGAACAAATTTGGAACATAAGTTCTGGTCCTTCTATTTGCCTTGCAAGTACAGATGGAGGCAGGGTTCCATGTATGTTGTGAGGTTATTAAAAATCTATCACATACGTAGCAGAGCTGAATTTAATCCTGCATGGATGTGTATAAATCTAACATTTGCTAGCTTTCCATTCCCTGACTCTGCAAATAGGGTTTACCAAGCATTTTCCATTTATCTGGTTTTGTTGCAAATTTTGTTCTTTAATGAAAGAAGTATTTTCAAAGATTTTTTTTTAAGGAGCATAAAGAAAATACAGGCTTAGTTTTAAATTATATCTGTATATTTTACTTTAATCTTTTGGATTTTGAATTTTCACTGAGAATTTGCCTGTGATCAAATCACATGATTAAGTTCAGAAAATTCACAAAAGCATAACTTTTCCAGGAGGGGCAAAAGTTGTAGCAAGAAAGGAATTTTTGTGCATGAAAGTGTTTGTACTCATTCTGAAAGTAATTATGCTGTGACATTTCTAAAGCTTAAATAATGATTAAACTAGCACATGCAATGAACTCAATATGTTTAAATTTTCATCACATCTGGCTTTCAAGTGTTCCTTTCATATTACTGTGGCTCACTAGGGGATTTACAAGGCCAGCTAAATCACATACATGGGTTCCCTGCACCATTTAGCCTAAATACTTCAATGCACTGTAAGAGAGATATCCAAGCTGTAGGAAAAAAGAAAAAAAAATTGTAAAAAGTTTGGAGCACATGGTTTTAAGTTCACTAACTACGGTATAGCAGTTTTTATTTTGTACCTTAACAAGCAGTAATGAACAATTGAAAGGTACATACATTTCAATAAAGTAAATACAAAGTCATTTGAGAGAGACAGATTAATATTTAAAATAAGCCCACATTCCTCAAGCAAACGTTGAATAGAGTTGTGGCTGCTCACCTGTAAATAACTAAGCCTAAACCAAGCACACAAACTACAAGATACATTTGAGATCAATCAGTGAGATCCTGAAAAAACATAAGTTCCTTTTTCAGGATTTAGGGACTACAAACAGTCCCATCTTGTCTGATAGGGAAAAGATGGATCACTTTTCTCATTAACATTCTTGAGATTTCAATCTGAAGGCAAACCCAAACCTTCTGAAGAGCCCACAGCTCACCCAGAAGAGAAGTGGTTTGTTTGTGTATCTCTATATGCTGATGGCTCTTGACAACAAACTACTGTTTCTTCCTGGAAAAAAATTAAACTCTGTTATGTTAGTATAAGAAAGTGTTCATACAACTGTTTTTCATTTGTTTTCAGAAGAGTTACGGCAGTTGGACATTCTCTATTTTCAGTTAGGCACTGGAAATCACTAGTTAACTACCAGAACAATTCAGTCTTATTTGTTCCCTTAATGCTACACAATTAACTACCAATCTTCAACTCAAAATAAGCTTGAAAACAAATACTTACAGCTTCATAAGGTTTAGTTTAGCAGATACCTAGGATTTGCAGTTTTGCTTTAAAAAATCCTGCTATATTTTGCTTCTATTTGGGGGCATGGGGAAGATACGACTAGTGTTTTCCCCTATGTTTTATCACCATCACGTTAAAAAAAAATAATCTATTGTATTGTGGAAGAAAATTAGTGTTGTATTATTCATAGAGGATAGTACCAAATTTTAACTGATTCACCCAGTAGTACTTTGCTCCTGTATTAAAATAGTATAGATATGCCTGTGAATTCAGGAAACTAAGTCAGAGCCATCATACTTCAAGAGACACCACTGTGGACTGACTTCAAAAGATGGAGCAGGGTATAATAATTAACTCTTTAACTGGTCTCCAGTTTGGTGGAGACATTCTGCAGACAATACCTTCCTCTGCGTCTTAACGTTGAGCAGAGCAGTGTGCAAGGCTCCCTGTCTTCCTCACCTTGACTGCAGTAACCCAGCTCCATGAAGAGCTCAAAGGAGAGGGAAAGGGTGTGCATCGTGCCTGGGACATGGACAAAGGGCACTTAAGCTGGGAAAAGCTGCTGGAGCAGAGAGACCAGGAAAGAAGAGAACAGGATGAAGGACATCCCTGCATCAGGGAGCCGACCCATGATGAAACTTCAGAGGTGATGGAGAGCAGAGGACTTTTCTAGGAATGAGAGAAGGGAAACAGGAGTTTCCTTGGCAGTCTGGAGATCCAGGTGCTGGCAGGCATGGCAGAGTTAAAGGAGCCACTCATTCAGACAGCAAGGGGAGAGGGCAGGCTTCTTGTGAAGCCTTTTGAATTAGTTTATATTACCCACCCCTCTTCTTGGCACTTATGTTATAGGCTATTATTTTTCTCTTTCTAAAACCTAATAGTTGATGAGATTTGGAGCACCTGAGAGTGCCTGGCACACTTAAAGCAAAGCAGGGAAGAGGAGCAGATACCCTGCAGGACTTGGCCCTGTCCTTTGTGCCACCACTAAAGACAGCAGTGCTGAAGCCCACGCTTGCTACCTTCCTGCCGTATTGCATTTGACAAAATAAGCATCACCTGGCATTACACTGACCAGGCTGATCCATGGCACTTAGTATGTTGCATGTGGCCATAAATGTAAACTGGCGAGTTATAGACTCTGTCGCAAGCCACAGCAGAAGGAGAGCTTCCACAGCATCTACCTGCTTCTGGCAAGGGGGATGTCAAGAAGCTGGCAGAAGCGTGAGGCAAAGGTTGCAGAATGGGCCTCACCAGGCGCAGCTGGGGCTACTCCTGTGCCCCTCGCCTGTGGGGAACAATGTATTGCACCGGCAGTATCTGAATAACAATACGGTGTGCAATGCTGCGATAAGGTGAAGTGTAGCTATTTAAAAAACAAACCAAGGAAGTGATTTGCTTTAAACTATGAGATTACTACTAATTCAAGGACATCACAGTAACAGTTGATTACGGGAAACCAAAGTGACACAAAGAATCCAGGTTACTATTATCATCCATGCCTGGGCCAAAAATGGTGAAAAAATAAAACTATGAAAACATTTGTCCTTTTATTTTCAAGAGCAATAGTTTCTTTAGAAATAAAATCTTTTGCCTGTAATTTCTGCTCTCTTCAGACCACCTCTTCTTCCTTCTTCCAGCAGAGTGAAAAAAAACCCAACAAACCAGCCAAGCAAAAAAAGGATCACAACCTAAAACTTTTGGTTTTGTGTTTTTTTTTTCTTTTTTAATAAATTATTCTTGAACAGCGAGTGTTTGCAGGCAGAAATACTAGGATACTTCTCAGTACCCACATTTACTGTTCTAGCTCTACCAGTGCTTGAACAGGCAACAAAAATTAGCTATAAGTATAGAACAAATACACATAAACTTCTAATTATTCTACTTCTTATGCAAGAAGTGACAAGATACTACAGATCAGTAAGGAATAAAAAAAAAAAGGGAGAATGGTAATACAACAATAAAATTCCACCAGTATAATTATTTTACCATATTTTTCTGCTTAGGTTATCCCTTAGATTTCCTCTTTTTTTCAAACCACACTTTGCAGCATACTTAAAACAAGATCAAAGAAGCTTTCCATTGTATGAAAAAGGTGTGTTTTGCTTTTAAATAAGATCCTGTTCCTTGGCATAAAAGATTATATTCACTTGTGCAAGTGACTTTATGCCTACATTTCGTCAGACCAATCCAACTTATACACTGAAGAAAAGTCCAAAGTGTCCATTTTTGTATACTCAGAAACTGCCAAGGGCTAAGGCTACTATATTCAAATCTATTGGAATACACTTGCTGATTTCCGTAGAAGTCAAATTAGTTTTTAAGATATTCTATGTGTATTAAAGTGCTGCATGCTAACAGAGAAAATGTACCAACTGAAGGTAAAATATAAAACCAGTTTTTAACAAATATGATGCCGGTAGCTATATTATTAGAAAAGTTTAGCAGACCAACTATGTCAGCACCACTGCTCCAAATTTTAAAAGCATGTTTCTTTCTGCTAGTTTTCCTGCGAGAAGAGGGGATTCAATGCTCACTGGCATTGCCAGACTCCAGGAGTATGGCACGTAGCTTTCCTTTCCTCACCCGCTTGGAAACAAACCCGGAGAGAAGCTGGGTACTAAGCTGCCCACCGTGATCCACAGTCCCAGGGTGGGCAGCATAATGCCGAGAAAGGATAGACTAAAAAAAACAACCAAACAAAAAAATACCAGCAAGAAATCAAGACCTGAGTGAATCAGCACCATACTGAATTGATTCAATGAATAGCCATTAAAGCCTATGGGAGCTTCAGTGAGACATTACAAAAAATAGGCATCAGCACTGTCAGTGATGGAATAGCCAGGAAACTTGGTTGGGAATCAGGGCTGGTGCATCATGAGATGTTTTGTTCCCTTCCCCAAAGGGCAGATCCTTCTCTGGTGACCATGGAGTAGCAGAGCTTACTTGAATTGTATCTCATAGTGGTCATAAGCGGAAGAGTATCTCATGTAAGAAATATTTGTAGTATTACTACATCACACTACTACAATGAGGATTTAAAAACAAACACGATGTAACGTCTGATAAGAATTAAGTACAATCAGCATTTGTGATTATATATTTTTACCTACAGGACAGCCAGTTATAGTAAGGAATCTGTGATTAACTGCATTGTAAACTCAGAGAACTTTATATTTTTTGTTCTTACATTGTACCGTTATTGATGGGTCACAAAGCTAAATAGCCAGATGAAAACAGGATTGTTGTAAAGGAGGCACTCACAAAAAGAAACCAAAGAAATTGTTCCCTGTGTGGCTATCAATAGACAGCTTATCCCTAGTGTCCACCAGTCAAGCATCTGAAAGGTTACTCCCCTTTCCTAATCCTTAGACTGCAGTATCTCATGGAATACTTCACAAATGTAGCTTCACAGTATGTAACAATTCAAGATGACACTACAGCGGTAGTATGGTCAATCCTCAAAACAAAACAAAACAAATGCTGAATTATGAAACAGGGCTAATATATTACGTTACAGAGCAGAATTTATCATGGAACAAGTATTCGATAATACATTATCTGCTAGTTGCTCAATTATAAAATAATTACCGTATAATGACAAGTTGCATACAGTAGTATATTATTAGAAGATAAGGGGATGATTAATTCCGTATTCTAAATCTATACAATAATTACTTCTGAATCGGCTAAAATAATTACACTACAAACAGAAACATATACCTAGTCAGCCCCCATGAGACAACTGCATGCTTGTTACTTAGTTTTTCATATGAAGTTCCCAACAAAAATATAATGCGAGTGAAAGGAGAAGGATTTTTTTCTCTCCTTAAGATTTAAAGTCCATTGGCTTACAAGGACCCATTTCCTTCTCCAAGTAAGTAGTAAAGTGGAGCGCTATTATTGTGTTATACATTTCCATTTGGTTAGCCATCTATTGTGATGCCAGTTCTAATTGACAAAGGAAATAGACCAAAACGTGCACAAACGAACATTTAATTAGCTTCCATACCAATTACAATCAACATTTCACTCACCTTCGATCAACTGACAGAAGTACTAGTGATAAATTATAGAGTAAGTGTAAATAAAGTGTTTCTAATTAGTGTAATTAATCACTTCACACATTCTTCAACTTGCTTTGCTCATTTGGGTAACAGTTGAAAGAAAGCACTAGCAAAACTCCTTTAATGTCCTTTAAACATTCATTTACAGAGTTAATAGGTTGAGTTGCCTCACATCCCAGTGAGAAGAACCACCTCCTAGCTGTTAGTGTATGCCTAATTAAGGATTTCAAACAGCAAAAAATCATTGCTTATTGTTTCTTCTTCCTCTCAGGTCATTTAGTTTGAGCATGAAATATAGACTCCTACCCTACAACTTCCTTTTTTTGTTTGTTCATTTAAGTGTGTATACTCATGGTAAGTAGTTGCTAACTGCTCCTAGTTGTATTTGTTGCCTAGTTTTGCAAAGGAATGGATGATTAAAAGACATCTAATAAAATAAAAGAGTGGGTCAGGTATCTGTAGAGTGAGCACTCAATTTCCGAGTGCTCAGCTGTGTTTGGGATGCTGGTGGAATCCTAGAACTAGACTGAAAGAACAGTAAAACCATGGATAGCTCCTGGTGGTAACCTGCCAGTGTCTTCCACAACATTTGACAGTAGGGAGGAGGGGATGACAGTTAAAAGACAAGGTGGACAGACCTGATCCTAGTGATTCTAAATTCTTTGGCATCTCACTGGTATATCCTGTTTTCCAAGTCCTTCTCTGAAAATTAAGGTGCATATCAGACCAGGAGTAAACCTTTCCTCCAGACTGTAAGGGTAAGGAACATTTGTTTGTCTGTTTGTTTTAAACTCCTCCATTGCAGTATAGCCTATTTTTGAGGTCATCTGAAACATTCTTTGAAGAAACTTTCTCTTGCTGAGATGATTTACACTGGTTTTGTAAATGGAGTGAGGAAAAGGGAAGCCCTGTGAGTGCCTCGGAGGTGGCAAGGAGCAGCCACCTTGCCACCTAAGCACAGACATCCCTCCCCTCTTCCCCATTTTCTAGTCTCAGGAGAAGCAGCAGAAGCAGGGGGCAATTGTGGGGAAAATCCCTAAAAGCTAGATGAGAGACCTTTGTGGCTATCATAAAAAGAAGTCATTTTCTTAATTACAGTCAAGAAAAGGTGAGGCCAAACCAAGGCAAAACTTAAGAACTGAAGATGAAAACAAATCCTGTCAGCTACAACTGGTCAATCAGATTCTGTAGGAAAAGGACTGTCAAGCCAACTGCTAGTCAGATCTCACACAGAAGATAACAAGTAGCTATAATATAACAATAGTAATGAGCATTGCCCCCATTCTCCCTCCAAATTCAGGACTAGTATTAGAATACTACTAGGAAAATATTTCAAGACTTACCTTCTAGGAGACATTAAATATTAAAGATATCAGTACCTTTATATTACAAGAAAAAAATGCCAGTGCTGCAATATAACCCTAGTAATGAAGAAAGTTGTATTAAAAAAGGGAGGGGAGGGAGGAAACATATAATTAATATGAAGAAATAAATTATAACACTTGATATGCTAAATCACAAGCAGCTCTCTTGTTATTTAAGTAAATATTTCTTTAAATGAGGCAGCAATTCTTAAATGGGTACACTGAAAACAAACTTGTTTTACAAAACAGGGAAGTAATTCATATGCAATACCATGTTCTACCAGCACTAAGAGGGCTATGTTCTACCTACAAATACAGAAAAGGGCTTTAGTGTTACTGCAGAACCTATTCTTAGGTACTGGAAAATAGGATTTGGTGGAATGCATTCAAAAATGTAGAATAAATTCATTTTAATCCAAGAATTCCATAAATTATATACATATGGAGAAGTTACGTAAAAACTAGGCTGATACCATTATGTAAGAGAACAATACAAGGATGTCCCTTCTAACTCTCTTTCTGACCTAATTGTTCCTGGAATGAAAGATGAAGAACACTTTATTTCAAGAGTAACTGAATTGGGAATAGAAAGTAGTTTCATTAGATGCTGATTATCTTCTGCTTTTTACACAAGATAAAAAATCTGCCATGGTTGTAAGAGGAAGACAGAGGTGTTGGCTAGGATTTGAAATAATAAATCACTACTCCAGTGGGTAGTTAGCAAAGCAAGACAAATGTCCACAAGAAGTAGTACAAAAACATAAGACCTGAAGTATATAGAAAAATTAAGGTCTGCATCTTTGATTACTGAAAGATATGGTCATATTGAAATCCCAGAGTAGGGGCAGGCAGATAGTACTGATGCCTAATTCAGAGAGGATGCCTGACACTACCAGGTTTCCAATACTGCATAGTGCTAATGAAGTGCCTTCAAATAAGAGGAATCCCTGTGCAATTAAACCAGGACTACAGAGTGGAAAATGCAATCTCCTCTTGGTATTTGGTAGAATCATGTTTCAAAACTTTGGCACTCACAAAATATTGCCCAGTGGTTACAGTTCACTAATGGTGCACCTGTGACGGACAGGAAGAAAACCGGAGAGTAATAAGTAGTTTTTCAATATCTGAGCTTAATAAGGAAGTATTTAATGAATAATTTCTTTAGTGATAGATAACTTTTATAGCAAAAATTTGGGGGCAATGTATTATAAAGATAATAGATTTTCCAGTGAGTTTACATAAAAGTCTTCTGGAAGTTAGGAAGCATGTTGCAAATACGAAACACTAGCAGATTCATGGAACAAGGTAACACAGCAAACCCTAACCAATACTGACGTAACAGGGTAACTTCAGAGTTTTATACTCAGATAGTGTATGTTTTGCTTTCTATACCATACCACACCACACACAGCATTACTCCAGATGTTTGTATGACATGTAATAAGCCAGATCTTCTTTCATAAACAATACTTGGTAATGTTTGACAGTAGTAATGGAGTTCTATTGCTAACGAGACAAAATACTGAAGACGCTAGAGAACAAGACCTAAAGACATGCCCTGAGCAAGAATAGCTTCATACATATTTAAGCTCAGAATGCAAAAGTTGCCCTTGTCTATGGATTTTTTTAATAGAAAAGCTATTCTAAATTTAGATTAAAAACAAGGATAACCTACTACTGCAGATTTTTAAATGACCCCAAGGTTAAACAACTTATTTTGTAGAAGATTAATCACATTTTATGAAATCGCTTGCTAAACTCTGCAGACATCAAAATCAGATAGTCTCTGAAGGAGATAATTTATCACTGGCCATTAGGATGATGTGCTTTATAGGAAGAACAGATAGAAAGAATACAGGAACAAGATGGGCAGCAAGGATAATAACTAAATTACATTTCTGCACTATGGAGGACACAAAGAGGAAAAATAATATCATCTAGCCTTCTATCTAGAGATACCTAAAGATGATCTGGAGCTCTTTTGGCAGTAAAATTCCTCCTGGCACTTGTTATGCCTCCATGAGAAGCCTGTGACAAAAAAAACCTTGTCAGTGGCCTAAAGTACACATGATGGGAATTACACAAAGAATATAAATCACTTATTTCCACAAAAGACATGATTTGCTGATGGTGTCCATGTTACTTCTGTGAAATTCTGCAGGTAGCATGCAAGACTAGGAGTGGCAGAAGTCACACAATACTTCACTGTAACAGAAGTTTTCTATCTGTTAAAAGATCAGACTGTGGAACCACAGGAGAACAGTACCTAAACTGGGATTCTGGATGGGATTAGATACGTTTCTGAATGTGACCACAAGAAGAAACTTGCATGCAGGAGGAGGCACTGCATGCAGCAACACAGATAGCAAGCTCCGAATCAGAAGGAACTGCCATGTTTCAATTTGGGAAACACTGAATTTTGGCATAAATAATAGTTATTTTTTAACTTGCGTTTTCATTATCAGTCTCCCATTTTGCAAACAATAGCTACATTTAAAATGGAATGTGTGCTTGGTTTACATAAAAAGACAAGTAAATAAAAACATATTTTGTATGATTAAATCCTAATTTTTTTGGGAAGTATTTTGTACCTTTGAAGACCAGCTGTGAAAGCCAAGTGTTCCTCGTCACTCCCTGTGCCTAGCGCAGCCTAAAGCTGCTCTTGATATTATTAAACTAATCTTCCCTTTTTATCTCTAGGAAATAAAATCAGATGGTTATAGACATCACACAAACATGACTCACATGGAAGCTGAATTATTATCAGAAACAAAAAAAAATTAGACTAATCTCTCCTGATAGACCTAAATTTGGCTGTTGAAAAATAATAATTTAAAAAAGCTCCTACCAGCTTCTGACTATAAAGTATATAAAATGACTCACAGATATATGGATCTAATAAAAAAAGGCATCAGTAGATCTATTACGCTATTATGTTGTTCTATGAACTTAACTACTAGCACAAAACGGGTTTCCTCTTCTCGTGCAAAGTAGAACTCCATTTTTTCCTGACCTTTGACAGGCTTAAATCTTAAATCTTTTCTGTCCACAAATGAAAATGTCTATTTGGTCTCTGAGGTGAGCCAGTCCACAATGTGTTTCACAGTGCCTCAGAAGTCAATTAAGCAGTAAGTCCAATAAGTCAAAATTTTATTACATTCTTTTTCATCTGCCAAAACCTCCTCTGCCATAAACCAGAAAGTATGCTCTTTTGCTTCTGCTTTCTGTTGCTGTGTCCACAAATATGCACTTCTCTCTGATCTAACGTTGTACTCAGAAAATGCATTTCTCCATTTATAAGGCCAGAATGGAAAAAACAGAGGCAACTCCCTACTCTGTGTTATCACAGAAGTCACAAAAATCCTCCTTTATTGAGAGCTATGTAAACTGCACGTAGCACAAAAGAAATCAAACCCAAACCCATACCTGCCAAAATTTTCTGTTCCATATACATCATTTTACACAGGCTAACAAAGCACCTACCTCTTTTTCAAGGCTGCATCTACACATTGCTTATGCCTACGAGCTGGCATCAGCAGATCCCAGAACAACGTGGTTCTTGGCACTTCTGACTGCGTCAAGTGCGCAGGCACTGGCATGGCACGAAGGCACGAGTAGGGTGAGTGGTTTATCAGTCTGTTGTGAGGATGTGGGTGCGTTTGTTTCCTGGCCCGTACTACAGACACAATATTTACTAATGTTCTTTTTTGCATTGTGGGTCTGGATGCCAAAAGTCTTTGTTCTGCTCCTACAGATGCTACCATAATTCACTGTCATTTTCTAATGAGTTTCAGTAACTGCTTCCTGCGGTGGATGAGGGAATACCTGGTTGCCTGTGGAGGATTTGTGTTTGCCACAGGCCAAGCATTACAATCTGATCACTACTTCCTTTCCATCTTTGATGTTGCTACTAATTGTTCCTGCTTTCCTGGTCTCAACTCTCACCTTTCCATTTCCCCCCTCTACATATGTTTTACCCGATGTTACTGCTCCTGTACTAATTTGACATTCACATTTTGTACTACAGTAATAAAGCTAAGTTGTGAGGGGTTGTTTTCTCTAGGCAAGGATTTTAAGTCAGTTGCACAGCATAAAATGACACCAGGCACCAAAGTTGGATTCACGTCAGGACAAGCAAGCCCAGAGACAGGAAGGAATATGGTGACATCAGTATGGAATTTATATTTTTTCATGTAGACGTTAACCAGAAATAAGGAAACACCAACAAACATGCTGCAGGTGACAGCACACTGAACACAAAAAAACAGCCTATAGGCTGCTGTACAGAAAGGAAGGGAAATCAGTAATTACTTAGTTGCGATGTTGTCATAGCATTACCTCTGGACTCCCAAGGTGACACACCAATGAGCAATGTGGATTTGCTTGAAGTTAGGCTAGCATGCAAAAATTGAGGATAGCAAGGCCAATTTTACCCAGAAAATGTGTTTTGATTTTTTTTTTCCTGCCTCTGAGGATGAATCATCATCTGTCTTGGGGACAAGAGACTGAGGCTTTATTTTATGATGTGTGAGAACAGAAAAAATAAAGGCACTGGAAAAAGAAAGATGGAACTGAAACAAGAGGAGAAGCAACAGACAGTAAGACAGTAATAGGCAGTTTAGGGAAAGATGGGTGTAAAGGGCTGTTCATGCAGTTCTATGCAGAAAGTGGTCTGTTACAGAAAACTGCAGCTGCCTGTCAAAGGCCCGGATAAGGCAAGGCCTTATGATGTCTCTCAAAACATTTTGGTTGTAGACCCTTAGTCCTATTCCTTGCTGATAAGAAGAAGTGAAGAATGCACCAAGGGCTTTACTCCCCTCACTAACAAAGGACTTATAGCCTTACTCCTACAACGAAATGGCAAACCTTTGCCTAACAAGGTCGCTGCCTCCAGCTCAAAGGCGCCAACAAAGAAAGTTCGGCCAAAGTTAATCTAATACAGGGTCTGCACCACCACTGACCCAGTTGGTTGAAAGCGTTAATGCTGCCCTTCCTCAATTACACAGCACAAAAAGATGGTTCTCCACAAGACACCCCTCTCCACTTCAGGCAGAGACCTGAGAACTTTTGTCTATAGAAGGTGAATAAACAAAGAGAAGATAAGATGCCCTGGGGCCCATCACCTGAGGACTCCGGAGATGCTGACAGACTGATCCATCTTTTGTAAAGACATTAATCTCCTGCTAAAGACTGCCCCTGGAAGCAGGTCTCCATGTTTGCCATCAGCCAGTGGCTATTACAATTTTAAATGACATTATAATGATTTGATGCTCACACTTAGGGTGATAGGGCTAGAAAGGGGAGGTGGATAAAGGAAACAACATCTTACCTCCATTTCTCATAAATCTAAGTAACAGCTATTTCAAAAGACTGAACTTGACCCACAGTGGAGACAACTTCTGTACAACTTTCTCTATGAGAACATACAATGAATAACTGTGAGACCATCCTTTAACAAAAGGTGTCCCCCTTTCAGAAAATTTATCCCATTACAAATTGGGCAAAGATGACTTTGAAACCCCAAAGTTTTGAAGCCAAGATATTGAAAAGGCTTGTATTAGAAGAGATGGATAGAATAGGGAGAGGCATGCAAAATGCTCAACCATAAATATTTCGCCTTAATATATTACAATACTGACAGGTATTTCATCCATAAATCAAGATTTCCTCAGACGTCATAATCTGACAGATTTATCTAGAGCAAAGAACTGTTGTCTCAGACAATTGCCAAGTTTGCATTAATGCAGCAGAAAGAAAGGTGGCGTGACCTGTGTTATGCACTTCTGCCACTCCTACTCCACAGACTCCAATCCTAAAATGAAAGAGGGGAACACACACTTCAAAGGTGTTTTTCAGTTCTGAAACACATTCAAAGAGCACATGATTTCATTAGTGTGTATGTCTACCAGAACATCACACAAGAACACCTCCTTTGTGTGCACAAAGAATGACTCAGCTGGATTGCCCTGGTTCTCAGAGCAGATAAAGAAACGGAAATAACTTCATCTATCAACAAATTGTGAGGTTCACTGATGCCAAATTAATCTCACTGAGCATGTCAGCCATCTGACAGGTGGCAATTTCACAAAGCAAGAGCCATGGGATGGAAAATACACAAACACACATCCTTTTACACATTTGTTGTATAAATAGTGCCTTTTTGTTTCAATCCATTTTCAATATCTATGAATAAAGCAGATGATAAAGGATGAAAATCATAAAGGTTGAACAAGGAGTGCTCTTGCAAACTGGGACATCTGCTTTCACACAGAGTAATGAGGATCTCAATTATTGTAAAAAAATTGCTAAAACAAAACTGAATTAAGAGAATGAATAAGATCTTAGGCTATCTTTTTAGCCTCAGAATTGTTATTTAAGTGAAAACCACATCTGTCTTATACAACAGCTATATATAATTTCGTATGATAAAAATAATCTGTTCTGGTAACATAAGTCATTCTTCACGGGAAAAAATTGGCATCTAAATGGTCCGACTACCCACCTGTGCTTCATTTTGGGCAAACAGTTTCAAGTGATTCAAATAGTTAATATATTGCGGGATTGAGTCCTCAGTGCTGAGCCATGCTTTTTCTTTCCTAGAAGGACTGAGACATCCTTAACTGCCTGTATTTCTGTCAGCATGTGCCCTCACTGAAGTGTACCCTGAAGTGGCATTAGCCAAGAAGACAGTGTTATTTACTCTACATGGTATTTATTCCCTTATCAGTGTCCTGAATTCTGTAATTAATCCTGAGCACCAGGGCAATAGAGTCACAGATGTAAATAAAAATACATTCAGAAAATGTGGGGAGAAAAATTTGTCTGGAGCACTGGCAAGGTCAGGTGGGGAAAACTGCAATTCCAATATAAACTCCGTATTTTGAAATTGAAATGTAAAATGTAGTCTTTTAAAAACATCAAACAAATGGAAGACTGATCCAAGGGGTTTTCTGATCCATGTCAAGAAGAACTCTGTGGCTGCTGTATGTGGTATCGATTTAGAGAGCAAAGAAGACAGGTTGCCACATGAAGTGATTAAGAGAGTGAAAAATAGTGAAATTATTCCATTTCAGTTAGAAACTTAAACAACAAAAGCCCCACAAATCTGGCCCATAATCCTTTTAAGACCCGTCTTACACTCGTTTTGTGGAGACTGAAGCAAAGGAAATAGCATGAAAGATTTAAGTATAGATACCTTAAATTAAAATTAGAAACTTCTGGATTAGGAGGCATTTGAGTCTGTGGTTTAAATTAGGAAGAAAGTGCCAATGGATTTGCTCAGTAATCTCAGCAGTCCGTCTAACCCTCACTTTGTTAATGCCATGACAGAGGGAGTAACCATTGCCTGTCTCTGCGGCTGTAGCCCGTAAGGATTCAGTGTAGTCTGTAAGGATTCAATGAGCTTCAGCTAATTATCTCAGGAATGGTTTTGACGCTAGTATAATGGCAGTCCTCTGATGTGCCATGCTAATGACCCAGAGGGACAAGGGTACAGGGGAACTAGCAGGAGCGATAGAAATACAGAAATATTCCTCTCATTCCACATCTATCTCACTCTTACACTACCCATCTGTAAAATGCAAATTTACAAACACTGTCAAGAAAAGACAGTCTGGTCCTTAAGGATTGCTCAGAGGCCTCCAGTTTCTCTGTGTCACAGAGGATGGATGTCTGGGAGCCTCAGGCAGTTCATCAGGACCTTTCCCACTTATCTGCAGGCCAGACTTCGACCTTATCAAGCCTTAACAACAAACATCTTCAGCAATCACCCTTCTTCACTCAGAGAGTTGTATATCTGTGTTTACTCTCCTTCTTTCCATGAAACTTTCTACCTTTGCATTTGTTCTTACATGTAATGGAGGTGGGGGGGAAAGAAGAAAACAAAGAAAACAAACAACAAAAACATGTACTGACAAGGTATTACAAGGAATGAATCTGAAGTAGTTGTGTGATTTTGAGACATTGGTGCAGTGACGGGAAAGAGAGGAAAAAAGTGTCTTGTTTCCTGCATCTCCCATCTTTACAAGCTTTCTAAACTAAAATACTAATTTTTGGTCTCCACAATGGACACTCAGCTGTCCTGGTTTTGGCTTGGACAGAGTTAACTTTCTTCATAGTAGCTAGTGAGAGGCTATGTTTTGGATTTGTGCTGAGCAGAAGGCTGATCACACACTGATGTTTAGAGTTGCTGCCAGGACAGTCAAGGACTTTTCAGCTCCTCTGCTGTGCCAGTGTCTGTAGGGGCAGGAGAAGCTGGGAGGGAGCACAGCTCCAATTACTAGCCTAGGATTCGATCTTAAGTCTAGGACTGAGACCTAAATTGGCCAATGGTCTATTCCATATCATGCATGTCATGCCCAGTATATAGATGAGGCTCTGTCCAGAAGTACACTCTCTTGCTTCAGGTTGTCTCCCTCTGAGTTGCATCTCTCTCAGGGTCACCTCAGTCTCTCGGACACTTGAGCTCTTATCACTGTTAAGGGATTGCAGTTTTGGGACTCTCCTTGCTTTGGGATCATTAGCTGGGAATGGGCCAAGCCTTGGTCATCGGGTGGTGAGCTACGTATTGTTCATTTGTATATTTGTATATATTGCTATTATTATTATTTTCAAGTTACTGTGGTTTAGTTATTAAACTGTTCTTATCTCAACCCATGAGTGTCTTTTCCCTTTACCCCTTTAATTGTCTCCCCCATCCCTGGGAGCGGGGAGGGTGAGCAAGAGGTTGTTGCGGTGTTTGGCTGCCAGCCAGGGTCAAAACTATGACATCAGATCTCACAAAACATTTTTTTCACGTCTTTCCCCACTAAATTAACCAATTCTGCCACAAAAATTCCTTTCCTGAGCAACAGTAACTATTCAGCACTCCTGTGTCTTATGTCTCTCTGAAACATCCCTAGCATTATCTCTGTCCTAAATTAAATTTCGCTCCCCTGCGTGTTTCCTTCCCCAGTGATTTCAGGTCCTACACTTACTGTCCATTCCTATCCCTCTCCTGTGACTTGTCTCCAGTGTTTTATATGCCATTAGCTTGGCTCTCACATGCCTGGTCTTCCCCCTTGTGCAGGTTTTGGGTGGGATAGAGTTAATTTTCTTCATAGTAGCTAGTATGGGGCTATGTTTTGGATTTGTGCTGGAAACAGTGTTGATAACACAGGGATGTTTTCATTATTGCTGAGCTGTGCTCACACAGAGTCCAGGCCTTTTCTCCTTCTCACCCCACCCCACCAGCGAGTAGGCTGCGGGTGCACAAGAAGTTGGAGGGGACACAGCTGAGACAGCTGACCCCAGCTGACCAAAGGGATGTTTCAGACCATATGATGTCATGCTCAGCATGTAAAGCTGGGGGAAGAAGAAAGAAGGGAGGACGTTTGTAGTTACGATGTTTGTCTTCCCAAGTAACCACTAAGTATGATGGAACCCTGCTTTCCTGGAGATGGCTGAACACCTGCCTGCTGATGGAAAGTAGTGAATGAATTCCTTGTTTTGCTTTGCTTTCATGTGTGGCTTTTGCTTTGCCTATTAAACTGTCTTTATCTTAACCCATGTGTTTTCTCACTTTTACTCTTCCGATTCTCTCTCCCATGCCACCGAGGGGGAGTGAGCAAGTACCTGGCTGGTGCTTATTGCCAGCTGAGGTAAAACCAAAATGACAGTTATTTATCTTCCTTTATTGAAAAGCAATATTTTTGAGTTCCCATTAGAAAGAGATAACAGCGGAGGGAAGAAACAGTTTCAGAGAGGAGCAGCCAGCTCTGCAGTCAGCTCCAGGCTGCCTCGCTGGGTGTTACAGCAATGTACAGCAGGGAGGAGGACGGATCGAGGGCCCTCATAGTGACCCTTAGGGACCAGTCTAGTCCCTAGGACACACTTTAGCTAATGGCTTAATGGCTACTGCCACTAGCAGCAGCCTGCACCTGCCCACCTTCGGGGACCACTATTCTTCTGGTGAAATCCCCACAAACACTTAGGACAGGCTGAACTATCCTCTGACTCCACAAAAAAACTATGTCAGATCATGCTTGATGTAAACTGGAGTGACACAGTGGTGACAGATCTACAGCTACATAAAGAGAAATCACTGCAATATAGGGAACTGGACCATGGAGATGCAGGTTCAGGTCTTAATTCAGCTGCAGCTTCTTATGTAATTCTGGAAGTTTCCTTTTTGTTTGTTCACTTGTAACTGGAAATGCATTGTTTTGGGAAGCTGATTTATACTGAGCTGGGACAGAAGAAAGAGATAGGCAACAGTGCAGGAGTTCCCCTTCTATGCATACAGCCTTGCCCCAGGGTCAGCAAAACCACAGAAAACTTGAATGACAGCACGCAGCAGTTACGAATCTGCTCATCTCTGCCTGGTAATAATTACTTCAAAAACAGTGATCACTGTGCTTGCATTTCACCAATTTAATAAAAGCTTTATTGTTTTTTAAATTTGCTGATTCACACTCAGTAAAGATAATTAGAGTGCATCTCTACCAGCAATACAGAACCCCTCCTGTCTAAGCCTCTTCCATGTGACTTGTCCCACTGGCTTTTTTTTCATGGCTTTTATTTGCTATTGAAAGGAATAGCACATGTCAAGTGATGTTTGGGATTTAGAGTATTATAACAGCTGCCTGCTATGTGATGACTTTTTAAAACTAATTCTGAGAAAATCAGAGTGCATGAAACTGAATCGTAAAGATTCTGACTACAGACACAATAATCCTCTTACAAAGGCAAAGCTACTGACAGATTAACTCGTTAGACTACATGCACACAGTTCAGAAAAAGAAGCTGTGGTTACATCCCTGGGCAGGCTTTCATTTGATGATTTTAAAAATCTGTCTCAACTAGACTAGAACTGCCATGGCAGGCTGGAAATGCTCTCCTCAGAGTCAGCCTTGTTACTTAAAATACAGCTATGCAGTCAAACTGCAGAAATAAACATAAATACAATTGTAAAGTTAAGAGCTGAAAAGTTGCCTCTTCTGAATCATCACTCTTCCCGTCCTTCCTTCGTCTTACCACCAGTGCACACAAGGCAAAACTATTCATCGTTTTGTAGTTGCCTCATTTTTTACTGCATGACCTCAGGCCTTTACTGAAAAATGTCCAATACAAAGACACAAACAAAATAGCACCCTGGTGGAATATTCTATGACACTCAACATCTACTTCAAATAAACCACAAATAATTTTTAGAATACCTGTAAAGTGAGACATTTATATAGATCTAATTTCCTATTTGGAAGTTGAAGGAATTAAGACCAAAAGTGTCTATGAAATACAAATACTGTGTGTGAGACACTTCAGAGTGAGTTTTAAGCTTCCTTTTATATCAGACTTCATGTATTTGAGACTGTGCTGGACTGGACTCCACAGTGTCCACTTGAGCTGTCTGTTCTCAGCACACCCCCAATCTAACCAGGAACACCTAAAACTAAGTATCAGTAGAAGATACTTTGAACGATTTCACAGCTATAGCATCAGAACATCAGGACACGAACAAGGAATACAATTAAATTTTAAGTGAAATGCTGAACTGTCAAATGTGAGATTTTTGTTTTAATTTAGTGTGTGTGTTCTACTCTTTGCTCAGAGAAGTCAGAAGTGCTCCAGATGAAACCCCCCTCTAGTATGCTGTGCAATCTGAGCCTTAGATTTGGGGTAAATGAGGCATGGACAGCAAATGTACAAAACAGGCCATGATAATGATTGTTTTATAATGCAGTCATAAGAAATTCAAATTATGTTGTACAGACAGCCTTGACTTTGGTACTTTTGACTTTGCAAACACAGTAACATTTTAACTGTCTGATGGGTTTGTGACATTTTACTCTACATTGAAAAAAGACCCCCAAACCAAATAGCAACTCCAGTATACGACATCCTAATTGCATTTATGAGTGATTAGCAGAGTTGCAACTGTTAGCTCTGGCATATATATCTGATTCTTAATTAAAATTAGCACTCTAGTTTCATTACGAGGTGGGCCCGAAGCAGAAGAGTATGAGGCACCATGACAAAAGGCTTCACAAATATTTCCTGGCAATGAAGATCAAGCTGGCAGCTCTGTGGGGAAGCCTGCTCCCTTGCAACTACATTGTCTTCTGCCATATCAGAAAATAATTAGGAAAAACACTATAAGATATGCACTCAGTTATAAGGCATGAATCATTAAAAATATGAGTTCTAGAATACACATTTCTAGCAACTTACTTTCACTGGCTGAATAGTCTTGTGGATCGAGTATCCCTGATTCCTGCAGTGATCTAATACAGGAGTCCACCAGCTCCAGACCAGTGGTGAGCTCATCTTCTATATCCTTCTGACCATCTGCAATAGAATTAAAAACATAGAAATGTAAAAGAAAGGCATAAGATAAAACCAGTTACATGTCATAGCTGACGAAGGAATGGAAAACACACCAAGACTGCATATTCAGAGGGGGCTGGCCATATTGAAAATTATGCCATCCTTTGAATGCATAGCCTTGGATTAATAAAAGCAAAATGAGAAGCTTCTGGTCTAATCTTAAAAAGAGACATATTTAGCAATTCCCCCTCTCAGAACTCTACATTAGTCTTGGTCTTCTTTTTGTCAATGCTAAGAACTTTTGTCAAATTTTGCCAGTTTTTAAGTAGGGTTTTCACACACCAGCAATGAAAAAGAAAAAAGTATAAATAAATGTTGTTTTCCCCTCTATCTTCTTTAGGAAATATGATCATTCTGGGAGAAAACATATGTAGTACATATATGTACATAAGTACATTACCTTGTGTTTGCCAGTGAAACTGCTCTTCTGTTGAACTGAAAAGAGAAAAAAAAAGTGTTATTTTTTAATGAAATGATTCAGTAGTGTGCCATCAATATTTAGACCTAAATCTCTTCTGAAGGAACTGATTTAAGAATAAAGGAACTGACTTGAGAATAAATAACATACTTAAAATACATCAAGTATTATTTTACATATTTTTTTAATGAATGACTTGCACAGCTTTCATTCAGCAGGAGGGAAGTATCTTCCCCTCTTAATTAAGTAATTCAAAACTTACATATAGAAACTGCCCTCTTAGTCTTGATATACAAATTACACTATGTCAAAGCAAAAACATTAACATTTTGAAACATTTTTGGATCCTTCTATTTGCGTGATTTTTCATTTTTTTTAGAGAAAGTTATAAATTGCTTTTGCAAGTGAACAGTTATATGTGATTTCTAAAAGAAATTACAAGTATGATTCCTGGTTTTACTGATCATTATGTGCATTTTTATATTATTCAAATGTGCATCTAAGGGAATTCAATTGGCCTACACAAGAGAACAAATTTAGACGTGTTTGTGCTTCTCTGTACAAGCACTTAAGCAATGGAAGGTCTTAATTTTAAAATAATGAGCATGCACACTAGAGAATGGGCTAGGTATGTTTTTCTTCTATAAAATGAACTATATATTCAAATGAATGATAAAATGAATGATGTATTCAATTAGGCAACAAGCACACTTTCCTCCAAGGCACGATCTGTTTATGCTTCAATATAGGTCTTTCTCACATGTCAAGAATACAAAAAGGATTTAAGTTGTTACTCAGTAATAATGCTTCTTTTGGTAACAGTGAACTGATTATTACAGTCATAATTAAAATATTTTTCTGTACATTTTAACAAGACATATATAGGTGAGAAAATAATCATTTGTTGCATCCATCAGTAAAAAACGAAGACAGGAATTATTTTAACTTTTCAAACTATAAATTTATTTATTTCTTGTGTGGAGAATAAATGCTCTTTTAAATGCATTTTAAATGTTGAATTGTTTCCCTTTTTCCAACAGTTGCTGGATCTCTTATGTGAGTATAGCCGCTAGTATCTATGTTCTGAACAAGAATAACGTAAATGAAATTAAATGCTTCTTTCTGGAGGTCTCTTTTTACAGGAAAAGAACTTGAGTTAATTGTTTATCAGACTTGATAGTGTTAAAAACAGGGATAATTGCCTAATTTAAAGAGTTCTAAAATTAAAACTTAATTTCTAGCTGGCTCCAGAAGTGTTAACCTGACAAATTAAAATCTCTACTTCATCATCAATTTCCGCATATCTACCATCTGTGGTTTATATTGACTGACTGTGGCTTATATTGACTCACTGTAGTGAGATTTCATAGATTGAGAAGCTAGCCCTCCAATGTGACACTCAACTAAAATGCTTGCATTCAAGTCCACTGAAGTTAATAATATTGAAGATAAACATAGCCAGAGTCCTCTGGCAAATAATAGCAACAAAGTACTAAACTGGAAAAAGAAAAATTTAATTTAAATTTTTGAAATACTACTTTTTCCAGTTTGAATTTCCTTTTGCCTTATTTTCAAAACCACTAAATAAGTGCAGCTTCAGCTGACTCACTGGGACTTGAGAGTGATATTCCTTTCTGGAATTCGCATCATCCATAATAAGCAATGTATTACTTTCCACTATACACTCCTTCTTCCAGTATCCAGATTGCTATGTGATAGATACCACCTCAAAAGACATAAAAATATATAATATCTCAGGTGGCATTCTCGCTGGCAGAATGAATTACTAAATGTTGCTGGCAAGAACACACTGACGCTACCTCATCCGAATCAGTCAGAAAAGAAAATCAAGTCTGTGCATAAAGAGTGAATTATAATTTCCAGGAATTCCAGCTTAGCCCTTTTTAAGCAGTAAATTTGTATAAATGTAGAAGTTCATTAGTGGCATAGTAGAAATAGTATTAAATGAATTACTAGTGGCTGATTAGGAGTGATCCCTAAAATTACTAGTCTGACTTCCACAGAAACATTTTAATGTAGTCACCTTAAGAAATCTTAGATGCAAGGTCTAAAACAGGATTGCAATAAATTTTGACTACATTTTGGCTTTTCCATTTTTAATCGGGCTTCTCCTCACCGCCACCGTAACAGTCTTTGAATAAATACTATAACTTTTATAGATAAGGTAACAAATTCACCATCAAAATTTTTATCCTAATGCTTCCTCCTTATTCAGTGTATGGAATATGGAACAGGCTGCCCAGGGATGTGGTTGAGTCACCACCCCTGGAGGTATCTGAAAGACGTGTAGATGTGGCACTTAGTGAAGTGGGTTAGTGGTGGACAGGGCAGTGTTAGGTCTGCGGTTGGGATCCATGATCCTAAGGGTCTTTTCCAACCCAACTGATTCTATGATTATCTATTAAAAGAGTCCTGCAAGGATATCAATATATTCTGGTATGAGAAGTGCTGTTTTCCCTGTTTACATTTATGCTTTTTGGCTTCTGAACAGTCCAATATAGTTGCACATTATCACATTACAGTTGTCATTTCTTGGTTATAAATCGATGCCTCAATCTTCCAAACATGTAAGGGGTTTCCCTAGAAAAATCTTATTACAATTTGACACAGTTTAAATTCAGCTACCCTGCTTAAAAAACAAAACAAAACAAAACAACTTTTTAAATTTTTTAAAAAATCTTAACTTTTTTTTTTTTTAATTAGCTTTTCCTGCTCTTGGCCTGAAACAGATTCCTGACTGAAGCAACCTGACGTCTCTGTGCAGGGAGCCTTTACACTGTCACGGAGCTGTGACAAATCTGCTTGAGTGAATAAGAATGTTTTGTTTTGTTTTGGTTTGGTTTTGCCTTTCTTTTAGTTTTTTTCCAGCTTCACAAGAGTTCAGTACAATTGACTATATACTCACATCAAATACATGAAAAGACAAAACAAACCCCAAAAGTATTCCTCCTAATAAATTTTTAACCATGTTCAGGAAAATAAAGCTTTCTGCTTTATAGATTTTTTCTAAAGAAAAGGTTTTACATTCATTATCAACCACTTTTCTGCATGTTCCTATGCCTCATTATATGTTTGCAAATTCTACCAACTTTGACTGAGGAAGCTGAGTAATAAAATACTTTACTGAGAAGTTCTGATCTATGGTAAACTGCACCAAACTCAGAGTTTGAGGAGGTAGGAGGGAGACTTTAACCAGAATTACATTAGTGTAGTATTAGAAAATAGTAGCATAAAATATTGATGAGATGAAAACTTAAGCAGGTATAATTATTACCTCTTTTAACCCCAAACCAGAACAATAATTATGATTTATTTGTTGTATTCTTCTCTCATTATTGGTAGTCATTGCATCCTATATCTACTTCAAATAAGTACTTCAAATCCTATATCTACTACAAATAAGATGACTGTTCTACTTAATTCTATTCAAGTGATATAAAGAATCCTGTGTCAACTATACAAAACTTTGATTCTTCTATACTTATATTGTCTTTGGAAAATAGGATTTATTGCATAAAAATCCCAGGAAAGCAGAATAACTTATTTATGAGAAGATAATGCTAACAAACAGACAAGAATATTGTCATATGTTTGGTTCTGGACGTTCATCTTGAAGCTAATGAACCCATCTTCTGCAAGGATGCACTAGGCTGTGCCTAAAGTTTAACTTTAATAACCACCTATGCAAGGAAATACTACAGTAAAAGTTGTTTTACCTCCCTAGGCAAGAATGAGAAAAGTAAATATCCACAGAGTGGTAATCTTGATTCCAGCTGAACTCATGTGTTCCCATTTCTGCAGTCTTTAATAAAAGCACCGAAATAGCGAGAAACCTATGTGTGACCATGCATGCTAGGAGGACGAAAGGCAAACGAGCACAGAATGCTGCAGGGAACTTGTTTTGGGGAATATCACATGAATAGAGCAGTCAGGGAGCTTCACCTGTCTCTGCACAATGTGGAAAGATCAGAAGCACAAAGCAAAAATCCAGATTGTCTGTGGTCAGCAAAGGATGTCTGACTATTACCAGCAATCTGTTTACATCAAGTTTATCCCTTTTCAGGCATGGATAGAAACAGCCCAGTCTGAGCTACAGTATGTCTACATACAAGCAACAAATCGAGCCTTTGGGCTTTTCACCTGTATCTCAAGTAACTGTAAACAAGAAGTGTGTGTCCTCTTCACGATGGACTTGATAGGAACCCAGCATGACAAGATGTGTTCTGTGGAGACAACAGTACTGTCCCCCAACAGCCAGCACCAGCAGAACAAGGTGAGCTATGTTTGGCCATCCAACACCTCTCCCCAGAATTTATGAAAGTCAAAATCAGTTTTGGTGGTGTACAAGTCAATGCTCAAAGTGACACCAAAATACTGTTTTCTTTGACCGTGTTCATGAGCCATGTTTCTATAAAAATAACCAGAACCCTCACGGGAGATCAGCCAGAGGTGGGGAAGGTTGTTGAGCACTTTGGCAGAAGAAAAACTGCCTGAGACATCCTCAGACAGCATTGCCGTGGGGCATGTACAAACACCCAAGGATTCGCTTTCAAAGCAGGTGCCAAGGAGCAGCAAGGGCACCTTGGACTCAGCTGAACTCATTGAAGTTGGGAATGTGCCTGTGGCCCTGGTAGCAGGGACCATGGTGGGGCAAAGGCAATTTATATCAAAGCCTCAGGCCAACACACACCTTTCACACACTACATGGTAACAGCGGTAGTTTCAGAATCGCTTCGGTTTAGTTTTACGCATTACACGGCCTAACAGGAGACCTGAGCCCCTTCAGATGAATGCCTCGATAGCTTCTGAACCATCCAGTGCAAGAAGGAGGTTCACCGCACCATACACACTTCTCCTAGCACAGTATGCATTATGCAGCCTGTGGAAATTTGTTTTTCTTATCCTGTGCACCAATATACATCAGTGCACATGCACACTGGGCCATATGATTTGGTTATTCAGGTCCTGTGCCTTATTGCTCCTCGGAAGAACACCACAGCAAACACACTCAGTTCTTGTGGGGAAGGGTTATAGGTCTTCTTTCATCCACTCTTTCTGGTACAGCTCTTGATTTATCTCTGAGCCTGCATACAGGCTGCCTGGGCAAACACACACTTTTATATTCCTTTATTTATCTGAGAAATGTTTGTGTGCCTCTTCTTTGTGTGAAGTAATTCAGTTTACAGTTGTCACTCATTTTTGGAGAAAGTGCTATAGCTATCTGCCACACAAAAATACTTATTTTTATTGTTTTCTAAAACAATTAATTAAATTAACACGACTATAGAATAGCTATGAAAGGATTTTTACAAGGAGCTGTTTTAGCACACGATCTTTTCAATTATTTCTGCAATGGAGCCACACAAACATCGCCGTATATAATTACAGGCAGGCACTGTCTCACTGATTTTTAAATTGTTATTGTGGTTGTGGAAGGTGGAAGAAAAAAGATTCAGAAACATTTCACAAAAAGCAAGGAGTCTGAGAAACTATATTCCATCTAAAGCAAAGGAGAGGCTAATTTTAAATCAGTAGTACACTTCAAGTTATCTGCAAAACAATAAACATTTTTTACTATTAAAAAAAGACTTAAGAATAAATTTTACATGAAATAACCTCATGAAAAAGTACCAACTTGTCAGTAAGCTAGCACAGAAGAGATCAATCCAAAGTGCATTTTTTTTGTTGCCCAATTTAAAATTACATCAAAATCTCTGACTTCAGTAGTCAATAGATATGACACTGTAACCTGTCTCAAACATTTAATTGCACTCTATTAGTCAGCAATGGTATCAACTTGGCTATCATATCAAGAAGTCTTTTTGATGTTCCAACAATCCTAATCCAATCCCCCATAATGATCCCAGAAAATGTAAAAAAATCCAAAAAACTAAATAAAGAAACAGCATCCCCCACAAATCCACATATATTTTACTGATGGCTGCTCTTTTGTACCTGTGAATTTCAAACTGACTTTTAAAATTATTACAAAGTTCTTCTTAGCTGTAGATGCCAGAAAACCATTCAGGTGGTTAATTCCCACCTTTACTAGAAAGGCTTTGCTACAAGTTCCTACAGGGAAAGAGAACTGTCTATTTTTTCCCCAAAATTATTGTTATTCCCTAGGTTTTACAAAATCAATAGCAGAACTTTATGGCTGTGCTATGAATGTTTTGTACTTCTTTCCAATGATGCACGGAAATATTCACAGCTAAATTTTCAAAAAGGTCTGAAGATCAATGTTTTCCTCTGCATTTAATACTTGCAGAAGTTTGCAGACATAAATTTCCTTTAAAATCAACTTTAACTCCAGTACTATTTGTATCCAATTTTCCTGTACTGATTGTGCTTAATAATAACCATTCTATTTCTTCTTATTTAAATGTGATATAAAGTTCAGTGTGGTACACTGCTAAGAGCACTATTTAAGAATGGAGCATGCACAGGAAGCCAGTAGCAGTCCTGCACTCCACAGAGTGCGCTGCTTATGTGCTTGCAAAGTGGGGAGCAACGGCTGCTATTTAATGGAGAGAGCACAATGAAGCCTGTTTCCCTGTACTTTTTGACCATCACTCCTGAAATGGTCAACAAGAGTATCACTTATAGTATTTTTTTTCAGACTGAATTCATTTCACACATACCAATCCCCTAAAGCCATTTACTGAAGTTTTGATTGAACTTATCACCTAGAAACAAAACACTTGTTACTTAGCTTGCAATACCTGCCAGTTTCCTTTAGTTTCAGTTCTGCAGATAGTTACTGGTGTGACAGTGAAGACAGAGAATCCTTTCACAGCAGAAGCCTGTGAAGCTCTACTTTTCCAAGGAAAAGAATCTGCAGGACAACACAGGCAAATGCCTCTTATATTTTACTTAATTTTAAACTTGAAAGCAATGACAGCATTAGGGAGACGAGTATTATATGACTGTCCTCAGTCTTCCCTCAGTGTCCTTTTCTGCCCCGTGTATCCCAGACAGGATACAGGGCTAGATAGACCTTAACTCTGAACCAATACAACCTTTATTTTATTCTTATTTAGGGAAGCTGCAATCAAATCAAATTACTTCATTTTGTAATCTTCCTTTATTAATTAATTAAGAAAAAGGATGATGGTTTACAAAAAGAAGGAATTAGCTCAGGGCTGGATTGCTGCTAAGGTAATAATGTTAGTTCTTCCTGTTTGCTTCACATCTGTTTTTATTTGAGAAAGGAGCTCACTTCCAAAACTGAACTACGTCAACAGGAACACATTTAGAATAGAATAGAACAGAACAGAACAGAACAGAATAGAATAGAATAGAATAGAGTCGAATAGAATAGAATATTCCAGCTGGAAGGGACGTACAACAATCATCTAGTCCAACTGCCTGCCAGTTCAAGGCTGACCAAGTTGAAGCATCTTGTCAAGTGCATTGTCCAAACTCCTCTTAAACACTGACAGGCTTTGGGCACCGACCACCTCTTGAGGAAGCCTGTTCCAGTGTTCGACTACCCTCTTGGTAAAGAAATGCTTCCTAATGTCCAATCTAAACCTCCCCTGAGGCAGCTTTGAACTATTCCCATGAATCCCATCACTGGATCCCAAGGAGGAGAGCTCAGCAGCTCCCTCTCCACTACCCCTCCTCAGGAAGCTGTACAGAGCAATGAGGTTGGCCTTAAGCCCCTTTAAATTTTAAATTTTGCCACTTCTCCACAGCATAGCAGCTTAGACAGTAGGGTACTATAATATTTCTTCAACCCCAGTGGATCTGATCCAAACCAAACAAGCATTTAAAATAATATTCGGAAGGAATTTAAGTGCTCAAGAAATAAATCACAAATTGAAAATTAGAGAAATGCAATAGGGGAGAGGGAGAATCATCTCTGCCTTGAGGCAATTGAGCAGTGTGATGCCTAAATCACAAGATAGCCTATCAGCACCCATAAAACTATATTCTTCCAGCATGCCTTACAGACAGTATTGCACAGAAAATACAGTAAGAATTGTCACGCTTTAAAGAAAACAACACACAAAGTTAAAATGAGATCTAGTTTCTTCTTTCCCTCCTCACTTACCCCAATAGTTCAGTTATTAAAAGCATTTATGCACAATGTGATAGAACTAGATATAATACTGTTTTATTTACTTGTAAGAAATATCTAAACTGAGTCTAACCATCAGGCTACTCTTTATCTTTCCTATGAAACCTCAATCCTGCATAGAAACAGTGTTTTAGTTAAGGAGCTCCATTATAAAAGGTGCTGCTACAGTTACCTTCTCTTTGCATCAAGTTTTGAAAGATGGCTTCAGAGAAAGGGTGCAAGACAGTAATACCCCAGAAGGAAAGACAGTTTCCCAGTAGAGCCGAAAAGGGGGTACTATAGATCCAGAGGCGAGACTGAATTTCATGTAAGGTCTCTTAAGCATCCTGACCAACATTTTGATGTTGAGTAAGAAACATTCACTGAATTAAGCCTGTTTCTGTCCTGAGGCATACAGTTCCCTACGGATTATATGAGCACTATAGGAACTCAACCCAGACCATGGATACATGAAGACAGTCACCTAAAAATAAGCAATACAACATGAGTTTTCAGTACCTTTTTGGTTCTGGTCTTTGGTACTGGAACATTAATTTCAAAAGAAATACAGTGCAACATAAATAAAAATCCTTTAAGGAAATCCACTTCTGTACATGAAGATGCTGCAATACTTCCTCCTGGGACAGCTAACTGCTAGAGCAGGTAGAGCTCCACTAGTAACATGAAACTCCTCATCTTCTCATTACAGATAAACTGCACAAGGATAACCCTTCTGCACAAGACTTAATCCTTAATGTGCAGATCAAGCCAAGCACCTCATGCTGACCACTGTTTTAGGTAAATTATTTTAAGTGTGACCACACTTTTATATGACTATTTTAGCTATAGTACTTTTTCT
>VZTO01000701.1:0-80829 GCA_013400615.1 Syrrhaptes paradoxus | reverse complement strand
AACGCTGGGGCAAGAGAGCTGCTGGGAAGCTTGTCAAGGACAAGGATCGTGTCCCCTTCTGCTCCCCAGCGAGAGGCTGCTCTGCTCGTTCCTCAGCGTGAGGTTGCTCCGTTGGGCTTTTGGTTTTGTCGGTTTGTTTCCCGAGACCTGGCACAGGAATTCCTCACCAAGGCCTGGCAAAGGCCACTCCAGAAGGCAGAGGCTGTCAAACAAGTGCGTCACCGATGGCTGAAGCTGAGAAACCCATTTTACTCTCCCCATCCCCAGAAAACCCGCCCATCACTGGTTATTTTTACCCCCTCCCTCCCCCAGCAAAGCGCAGCGGGGACGCACCTCGTGTCGTCGGCAGCATGTCTGACAGCCCCTGCCAGGCAGTCACCATCTCTGGGTTCTTCTCCAGGTCGGCAAAGTTCTTCCACACTCTGATGGCACCGTCATCTTGGGGAGCACAGGAAAAGAGAACACAACGCACCGTCACCGCTGGCACAACGAAGGACAAACAGAAGCCGAACGGCAGCACTTGAACTTCATCCTGTTCATTAGACCTGTTTGTCCTCTCTAATCCTACACCCATAAAACCTAACGCATCGTTCTGCCAGAGCTTTTCTCCTCCCCTTGAACAACACCTGACATCAGATGTCGCTCCGTCTCTCTGACCCGTTCATCTTCTCTAGGATGCTTCTCTGTCCTCCTCGCTATTGGTGCTGAGAGCCACAAAAGCACCCTGCTGAACACAAACCACCACCCCCCAGAAGGAGCTGAATCAACGCCCAGCCCATCAGCAGCAGATTGTTCAAGAACATTGTGTGTTTTTTCAATTTGTTCCCCACCTGTGAAACTTTTGTGCTAAGAATCAATAAATTGAAAGAAAAATGTCCTAAAGGCCCTTCCAGCTCCTCTTCCCCCTCTCTTCATTGTACCCAACCCGTACTTTTCAGGATGAAGTTTGAAAAGCTTTTGAAAACACTTGGACTGCTGGGTTTAGAATGGTTTCTCGGGAGAGAAGCAGATCTTAGTTACAGCTCTAGAGAGCAAGGAATGGGGGAAGGAGGTGCAGCAGGGTGCTCGGGAGAGATAACGGATGAAAGAGACGCTCACAACCACGGGAGAAGCTCAGCCCTTCACACCCGCCCTGCCTGCTCTCCACCCCAACCAGCACAGGCAGCAGAAGAGGATTTCCCCCAACTGGGAGAGCGAGAGGAGCAGCAGAGCTCCCAGGGAGCTGCAGAGACCCCCCGTCCCGCCCCAGGCGTGGAAAGGGCTCGTTACCCGTGGCAGTCAGCAGCAGGGAGCAGTCCTGCCCGTTCAGGTACTCCATCGCCGTGATCCTGGTGTAGCGAGGGTTCCCGTTGTGGAAATAGTCCAGCTTCTCCCCTTTCTCCCAGTCCCAGAAACTGGGGGAGGAAAACAAACATGGCATCAGCTCCTGGTTCCCTGTGTCAGGGACAGGAGAGACCTGGGCACAGTGGCACAAGAAACGATATGTTGGATGGCAGCTGGGTTGGGTTTCTCCTTTGGTATTTGCCATCGTTCTGTTAACAACGTACGTCAAGCTTCTGCAAAAGAAACAGGACAAAAGCCCTCACCAGATGCTGTCCTTGTCGGCCACGGCGATGCAGGGCGTGAAGGGGTGGAACTTGACCACGGAGGGGACGCCCGGGTTCCTGTTGAGGAAGATCTGATCGTCCAGCCGGGAGATTCCTGCGGGGACAGGAGGCAGCCGTGGCTCAGCGCCTGGGAACGGGGCTGGGACCCCCCCAGCGTCCCAGTGCCATGTGTCCCCCTCCTCCTGCCCCCCCAGTCCTCACCACCAGAGCCCCCAACACCTTCCTCCTTCATGGACCTGCTCAGACCCCTGGGGCAGCCCCAACTCCTCCGTGCTGGTTGTCTCATGTCTTAAGGACAAACTAAAATCTGTGGTGACAGGCCAGGGGGTCCTTTAGAGAAACAGCCCAGAGAACTGCTAGTCTGTTTCGACAGAAAAGTCAACATTATTTTTTCATTTTTAATAAAAAAAAAAAAAGTAAGAGAAAAAAAAAAAAAAAAAGGAAACGCTTTTTTCAACTTAAAAGGCAGCATTCCACTTTAGCTTGTGGATTATTTATTTAACCTTCCATTTCGGTTCTTTTAAATTTTAGGTTAATTTGCAAATGAAAAATGTATTTTCCACGGAGACATTAACACGCTGGTTAAAGACCTTCCCCATCTTTTCTTCAGAACACTTCGCGATTCACAAACAGCCCCGGTCCCCCTGACACCGCACGTTCCTGTCGCCGTCTGAGCCCAGCACACACCCAGGAGCCCAGGAGACACTTGCTCAGCTCTGGTTTGTTTCAGAATGCATCCATTTAATCTAATTTTCATTAAAGGATTGTAAATCTATTTTAATCCTTTTTAATATTTCACATTTTCATTTTTTTTAATGAATACTGGCATCTCAGTCACTCAGGTCAAGCAACCAAATACAAACACTGTCTAGAAAAAGATTTCCCTTCTTCAGGCAGGTATGAAAAATCCCTTCTTGGTATTCAAAAAAACCTCCCAGGCCGTCTCCTGGGCTCCATTTCTGTGCTGCTCCGGTTTCTGGTGCTCTGCAGCCTGATGACATGAAGCCGCCCGTTGTCCCGTCCAGCCCAGCAAACCTCCGTCCCCGAGGCACGCGGAGGGCTGAGCCCTGGGCACTTTGTTCAGCACACGATTATTTCCAACCCTGCGTGCCCCAGCGAGCATCCCAGGGGAGGAACAGCCCCGAACCCGGCTCTGCCCTGGGAACGCTGCTGGGAGGGGGCCGGGGAAGAGCTCCCCGCACGCCGGTGGGAAGAGCCTCAGTCTGCAAATTCCCGAGGAAATGTCACCGGATTCCACCGAGAGAATAAATTCCTGGGCTAAAAGAGTTCTAACCCAGCCGCTGCCCCACAGAGGCATAAAGAGTCGGAAGGAAGAGCAACACCAGCCCTTTGGAGGGTACCCGCCGGTGCAACGCGGACCCCAGGCACACCAGAGGCACACGGGTCAGCAGCACGCCGGGAGCCGGGCATCCAAGTATTGACCATAGAAGGGGTACGAGGAGTAAGCACCATCCGCAGAGTTCAGCAGAGCAGGGAAGGTGAAAGCTGCCGAGATGTCACCGGAGAACACAGCCGGCAGCTCGGCAGGGCGGGTTGGCCGTGTCCAGCCACCCCAACAGCATCCGACACAGGGCGAGCGCTGCTGGAGCCGCCTCGGCCAGGCTGCAGCTCTGGAGGTTATCCTACAACATTCTGCATCTGTCCCTTTAAAAACATAACCTACAGCATCCTTCCAGGACAGGGAGGAAATGTCCAAGTGGTAAATCAATAGCATCTGTTCTGGGCTCTGCACCATCGATTTCATGCCAAGGGCTCTGGCTCGCGCGGAGGCACCGGCTGTGAGCGGGAGCGCGGCTGAAGGGCTCAGCTGCTGCCCGTGGGCAGTGAGGGCCCGGGAGCCAACGTCTGCGCTGAAAATGGGATGTTCTGTCAGTTCTTGTAAGCGGGGAAGCCTGCTTTCATGGCAGGCTCTCTCCTCCTTCAAAGGAGCCATCGCCCTGCGGCTCCTCCATCCCTGTGGCTCCTCCATCCCTGCGGCTCCTCCATCCCGCGCGGGACCCGCCGGGCTCCAGCTGAGCCGTCCGCTGGGACTGACCGCGGCGTGTTCTAACGCAGCGCTGCAGAGGAGGGCTCAGAGGGGAAGGCAGACAGCTGACACCTAAAGTGGGCACTCCCCTGGCCTAGAGAACAAAACCAGCCGCTGAGAGCGGAAAGGTGAGGGACGGCGGGTGAACAGCCTGCAGCAGCATCGCCTCGCTGTGCCCGTCCCAGGGTCAGCACGGGACCCCCACCGGCCGCGGTTTACAGCTCAGCATTCGGACCCGGGACGGTGCTCGGAGCCGGAGGAAGTTGCCTGCACAGAGCGAGAGGGAATCACTCACCCTTCTGGATGATCTTCTGGGCTTGCTTCCTGACCCGGGCGTTGCGCAGGAACCGCCACTCTCTTTCCTTGCGGATCTGGCTCTCCAAGTCGTGCTCTTCTGGGATCTGTCAGTGTATCGACATGGTCACAACACAAAACAACAGTCACCGTCAACACCCCGAATCACCTTCGTAACACGCGCCCACACACGTGCATGTCAGCAAACGGAGGAGCTCGTGGGACCTTATGTTATTAAACACTTGAGCATCTTTCTGACCTAAATCTTCCCCACCGCCTGTAATCTCCTCCCCTTTCCTTTCGCTGTCCTGTTTTGTTTTGTCTCTAAGTCGTGGCCATTCCTCCGGAGGGAATGCCGGGGTTCCTGAAGGGCCACGCACGCCACGGGTTGGGAAGGAGCCTCCCTCCACTGTCACCGGAATGTCTTTCCTCCCGAGTCAATGCAAGTTTCAGAGCAGTACAGATCACTCTGCTTAACACTCCTCAGCTGAAAAGCATCACGTACCAATCCTGAGATTAAAGAGAGAACACAGCTTTGAGCCAGCCAGAGAGCTCAGAACACATTAAAGTCTTGCTTTCATTGCTAACAGATGACTGCGGGCCAGAAAAGGCATTACTCCAAATCCCCGGGATGCTCGAGTTACCAACATCCCATTCACCAGCCACAGCAACCGGTCCCGTTTCCCAGAGCAGAACGGGCTGCAAGGGAACGATGCCCCTGTGTCCCCTCGGTTTGATTTCACACCGACCTCCACCTGCAACAGGAGAGAGCCCTGGAGCAGCCCACAGCCGCTCGCACCTATTTTACTGGATTTATTCACACCCCACAGCTCCAGGCTGCAGCAGCCTCCACGCCTTTCCCCCGGCCAGACAGGGATCCTGCACCCGCGATGCCGGCAGCTCCTGCCCGGGACCAAAGCAGTCGGGATGCTGCTCCCGACGACCGGCAGAGACCCTGGGCACCAGAGACCCCGGGTACCAGAGACCACAGGCACCAGAGAACCCGGGCACCAGAGACCCCGGGCACCAGAGACCCCGGGTACCAGAGACCCCGGGCATCAGAGACCCTGGGTACCAGAGACCCTGGGTACNTGGGTACCAGAGACCACAGGCATCAGGGACCCCGGGCACCAGAGACCCCGGGTACCAGAGACCCCAGGCATCAGGGACCCCGGGTCTCCGCACCCTTGGTCAAAGCTCAGGATCAAAAGGAACAAACTGCCATGATCTCACCCCCCAGACCACTGCAGGAGTTACACACGATTTCTTTAATTTAACGCTTAAAAAATTACCCGAGGCTAGGAACACCTCTGCTCTAGGAACACCCTTGGCTCAATGAAGGGGCTGAGCTCCAGGACTAATCTAGAACCTTCTGACGATGGCAGTTCCAAAAGAGTAACTCTGGGAGAAGAGAGACAGGAGCGACAGTCCTTCCCCTCCTTCCCCATTCCCCACAAACACACCCTTCTTTTTTCTCCTGGATAAGAAAGTACTTAAATCGTCTGTCACCATTATATATACCATCTTCAAAATGCACAGTGCTCTGGAAAAAAACTATTACAGAGCTGAATCTCTGCTTCTTTAAAATAAAGAAAAAATTACAAACCCACCCTCTGCCTTTCCTCCTGGAAAAAGCAAGCGCTACCATTTCAATTTTTCAAGAATACACCACCTATTAGAGAGGCAATGACAAACGACCAATAATGTAAAGCAATAAACAAACCCAAGATAAAATACATCAAAGGAGATGTGAGAGCAGAGAGATTACACCTACACCTTAATGAAAATCCAGCTTCTCTGGGAATAAATTAAAGAAAGAGCTAAAAGGCCAGGGGAAGGGAGGGAAGGAGCAGAACGGTAAATTCTGCAGGAGCCCAGAGTTCAGGGCTGAGACACCGGCAGCTGAGCAAGGTGCTCCCCATCCCCCAGATCCAGGCCAGCAGGGGAGGGGGATGCTGGGCTGTGCGGGTCCGAGGAAAAGGAACTGAACTCTTCCCAGGAGGCTGAGCCGGCCGCTGTTTCCATCTTCTGATATCAGTAACGAAGGTTCCTCCTGTGACGATGTCCCAGAGCATGGTCCCCAGCAGACCATGTACGGCGGGACAAGCCTCGGACGCGGCTGGAAGGATGCTCGGCGCAAGCGGCTGTGCCAGGAAACCTCTGGTGAGAAGGAGACGTGAGCAGGCTCCTCGCCAACGGAACCATGGGGTCGTTGGGACGCGCGTGCAGCAGAGCCGTGACCTCCAGCCCCGCTGCTGCTGGCTGGGAAAGCAGAAACCTCGACTCAGAAGAACTCAGTATTTGGGCTCATCGGTCATGTCTCTGTCTCTGCGTCAGAACGTCATTTCAGGGAAGAGCAGCCCGGCCTGGGGTGTTGCTCAGCCTTTCCCCAGCAGAACTCTGGGGTACGGGGGACACAACCGGGGCCACGTGCTGGGGACCTCGACCTGCCGCCAACTCCCAGCACCTCCGAGCTCCAACTCAGAGGGAAACCAACGACGGCTCTGAGACCTCTCGCCAAGCAGAGCCGTCTGACAGCCAGCAAAGTTTTCCTCCTTTCACACTGGGTCTCTCCCCTCGCAGGGAAGCTGGGGAGTGGGTTCGGCAGCCGGCTTTGCCCTGGTTAGGGTGCCGCAGCCGCAGCGGAAAGCTCGGCTTCTCCACCAGGGCTCTGAACAGCGGCCAAGGCACAGTGCCGAGTGGAGGCAGGGATGTACCAGGAAGGATTCCTTATGCAATTCTCACCTTCCAGGATCCGCAGCAGCTCCTGCCCGCGTGTTCTGCCAGCCCTGGAGGAGCAGATGCTGGCTCCCGCTCTCCCTGACTCAGGGCTTCCTGACAGCTGGCACCGAGGCTTTCCTGCGCCTCTCACTCCCAGCCCGCCCGCGGTTAGCAGAACAGCCTCTCGCCACCGAGTTCTCAGGAAGAGAAAAGACTTTTGCAGAGATGAGAGCTGGGGTCGGTATCTGTTTTTCCTGGCACACTGAGAACTCACAATGCAGCGTTTTCTTTCTCCATGTATTTGATTAGATAATCAATAAATCAAATCCGTACGATGGCTTGAAAGGGAGCCAGTGATTTACACTGGAAATGAATCCCTCAATCTTTCCTGTGAAAGCTTCCTCAGAGCAAGGTCTATGAAGCAAAACTAAATTCATAAATTAAATATGACCAAGATGCACTCACAGTCATTTTATGTTTATTCATTACAGGAACAGTTGTCTTGTCTTTCCCTCTTTACGATGGTAGGCTGCATCTCCAAATAAAGCACTGGAATGAAACATCCGTGTCACCTTCTTCCATCAGTACTCGGTAGACTTGACTCTTTGCCTTTTTCATGAGGCTGAAGCTCCCCAAAGGCAGCAGCCGCCAGCCAGGGCTGTTTGGTCCTTCCTGCGGCAGGAGCTGCGATCCCAGCACGCAGCAGGAACCCGGCCAACACCCGAGCTATGGACGGCTGGTCCTGCCCAGCACACAAGCAGCCACCAACAAACACCCAAGAAAGTTCTCCTAGAGGGACCTCTCCCCGTGCCTTGCACCTGCACCGCCCGCTCCGCTTATAGACACACAGCATCCCGTCGGGCCAGCACGACACACCGGGTCTGCAAAGCCTCTGCTCGTCCTTCTAAAGCTCCTTCCCAGAAGGAATGGGGAAATCAATTCTCCTCCTCGTTTTATTCCAAAGCACAGTTTTGTTTTGCTCAATACCTAAAACGTTGCTGTTGAGGACAGTCCGTGCTCAGAAAACTCAACCCCCAGCAGTGTTTCCAAACGAAAACACTCAGGAATCTATTAAAAGAGCCATCGCTGCTGCGTGTGCCAGTGGTGTGGCAGGAGGAGGCAGCCCCGTGCCCTGGGGCCAGTCTGCACCCCCGGATCCTCGTGGTGGGACCCTGAACCCTCCGGGACCTGCCGGGGTGCGGACCCGCCCCCAGCCTCCATGAGACCCCCGCCCTGGGTGCTGTGACGAGCCCAGGAATGCTCCGCGCCCCCCTTTCCCCCCATGGGAATTGTCTCTGTTTTCTGCACGGAACGGAGCAAACCCACCCACACCCCCAAAGCCGCCCATCCACACCCAACCCGCCTTTGCGTGCCGCCCCCTGTGATCTGTTTTATTAACGAAGATCTGCCTCTTCTCTGGGGAAAGCGCTCCCTGGAAAGCGGACAGATGTTTTCAATAAGACCTAAGAGACGAAACATCCCCCTCCTCCTCCTGAACTCTCCTCCAGACTTGCACCAAGACACGAAACTCATCCTGATGAGGGAAGACCCCGGTTTGAAGCCTGACCAAGCAACCAAGCCCCGCGGGCCAGACGTACGTCCTAATGAACTATTCTGCTAATGACACCGGGAGAAAGTTAATTTCCCTGGCAGCTGAGGAGGGGTCAGGGAACCACTGCACCATCGCCTCTTTCCTCCTGGTGATTCTCAAAAGAAATCGAACCGGCTGCCAGGTAACGAGTGCTCTGACATCCTTAAACCGGGGGCAACGACCTCACCCCATCCCCAAGGAGTCCAGCGTGCCTGGGGAGTGGGGACAGCGGTGACGGACGGCTCGGCGGCAGCTCTGGATGAGACAGTGCAGAGAAAGGCCCGTGTCCCGCTCGTCAGCCCTTGCACACAGACACCCGCCGGGGCCGTGCCCGGGTAACGGCGTTAACACAGCCCGGGCGTGATTATTATTCGCAGAAATCGCAATCTCTCCAAGAAATGAAGCTGAAAAGTTCTGTTTGTGCTGCTTGACTCTCGGGGTGCCTGGAGGCTGATTTACCGCTTGTTTTCATTTCATACTTAAAACCCAAAGCTGAAAGATTCCGGGAATCGAGCAGTTTCTCTTTCCACTCATTGATGATCTCTGCCCATCTCTTACAAGATTTTTCCTAGAACAAGGCTTCAGCGTATCCAAACCCACCCCTCCCCGCTCACCGGGACACGCTCACTCCTGAGGACGTCTCCGTGGAGATTTGTCACTGCCACCCTCACTCTTTGCCATAATGGAATTTTTTTTTTTTAATTAAACCTTAAGAAACAACAACGCTTCCAAAGTTTCCCCCCCGGCAGCCACGCGGGTGTCCAGCCACCGTCGCTTTCTCCCGTTTTGCGGAGGCTGTCCCTGCACAGAGCCCAGCTCTGTTCACACGAGGACAGAGCCCAAAGGTCTGTCCTGCTGCCGGCGGGATGACGCGCTCTCCACCCGGGCAGCAGGCTCCAGCACTTCTCTGCTGTTCCAGCACCATCACGGCCAGAAAATTCAGCTGGAATATCAGAAAGAAAACAGCACCCCTCCTTCTCCAGCCTCTCAAAGCCCTTTCTGGAACACAGGGCCCTCCTTACTCCTTCTTTTAATATTAAAAGAAAATCAATTTTCACTATAACACAATTTTGAATACACAGACAAGCACAACATCTGCAATGAAACAACTCCTCAATGCAACCTGCGACTGGGCAGAACTGGTGGCTCTGGGCCAGCTCCAGACCCTCTCTCATCTTCTCATTTTCCGGGGCACAGGGCTCTCGCTCAGGTACTTTCCCCAGCGCTGTCCCGCCTGTCGCTCACTCTCTGCTCCCTCTGACGATCTCTCCCCTCTCCCTTTGCAAGCACAGCGGTCCCACAGCTCCAGAGCAGTGTGACACCCGTTCCTGCCCCTCCGCAGAGGCACAGAGCAGCACCAGCCCGCGCTCGGGACAGCGCCGTGACCCACAAACCCGCAGAGAGATAACAGGGTTATTAATTACCTTCATGACCGGCTGAGCAAAATACTTCGCGCTCCAGTCACAAAAGCCCGTCTGCACCGTGGCCGAAATGAAGCTTTTGTGTCCCACGGCGTCATCGGCATCGTCGGTCGTCTGTCCGGAGAGAGAGCAGGACGTTAGCCCGCATCCCGCCCGTCCCCGTGCGGTCGTACCCGGAGCCCACCCAGCACCAGGCAGGGAAAAGCTCGACCACGCTGCCGCGGAGACGAGAGGTTTTCACATCTCGCTCTACGATCGCCGCCGCTGCATTAACTCCTGGGCAACGTGCAGACCCCCCATCGGCACAGCCCGGGACACAGCCCAGGACACAGCCCGGCTACCGTGGGGTCAGGGCTGAAGCATCAGCCCAGCACCACAACGAACTCCCAGGATGAGGTTCCTCATGGTCTCCCAAGCATCTGGCTCCAGGAAGAGCGGAGCAGTGAGGATGATTGAGGATGAAGCACGGCCAGACACAGCCCCAGGTCAAGGGCACAGATGCATCATCTGTTGCGAAGCACAAAACACCCAAAAGGAAATGGGAAAACCGCTCCCTCCACGGCTTTCATCCGAACTACGACCCAGGCTGGTGCTGCCACCCCCATGAGAAGGGAAGGTGCTTCTGCAAAGGCTTCAAGGTTTTTTCTTGTCTAATCAGAAAATTCACTCTCCACCTCCCGCAGCTTCTGAGAGATGGTTCATCAAAGACGGGCAGAAATGCCAGCTGACGTTCAGAGCGGCTCCTGCTCGGGATGCTGCACTGGCCACTCGTCCCGGGGACCGCGCCGCACACCCCACCGCTCCGATGGGAGAGTCCTTCCCTCTCACAGTGCCCGGGAGGAGAAAAGGAGGGTCAGCATCCTCCCCACCGCACTGCGTGCAGCGGTACAGGCGGCAGAGCCCGCTGCTGCCTCATCAGCCTCCTCCCGCCCACAGTCCTGGGAGCACCCTGAGCCAGCGGCAGAGGCAGAGACGCTGCTGCCGGACGGCTGGACCCCGGGGACACGGACCACTGGCGAGTCTGACCTCTGCCTTCAAGCCATGGCCACAAGTCCACGTGTGCTTGGCCTCCATGGTATTAATGCAAAGTGACCCATCGGCAGCCATGGGAAGGTGACACTGGAAGGTGACAAACCCTGCGTGCACGCTGAAAGCGGAGGGATTGCTCCACTTGGCACCACATCAGTCCTTCATGCCGCTGCAAATGGAACAATGCCCAGCGTCATGACTGTCCCCAGCATGTTAAACTGTGTGCAAACCCTCGCTGGCCTGCGTGCACGCCCAACAGAGGAGTCACCCTGTTCCTCCCACCGGCTCTCTTCCAGTGGGGCGACCTGTAAGGAGCTCTGGGCTTCCCAGGCACCGTCTGGGCTCAGCTCCTCCCTGGTCAGGTGTGGAGGGGTACGGGGGGGGGTGAAAGAAGGGGAATATTCCTGTGCAGAAGCACCTATCGGTCTCGTGAGAGGAGTGGCAGTCTGTATGTTAAAGGAAGAGGATCTCCCCTTTCTCCTCTTTGGTTTCTGCTTTGCTGAGGTTGGAGGGTCCCAGACCTGACTCTGAGTTATCCCTCGGGCAGACAAGTGTTCACGAAAGAACAATCAATCACCTCCCATTAAATACTTCTTAGTACTAGCAGAGGAGAATAATGGCCTATCAAAAGCTATAAAAAAAATTATTGTGAAGAAAAAAAATAACCTGTTTCTATGCTACAGCTCAGAGGAAGCCAAGCTGGAGTGAACGGCAGCTGGAAGCAGACAAGAGACACAAAGAACAGACGGTGTAAAGAGCCCAGCGGAGCAGGGAAGCAGTCAGATCTGAAAGGGAAGTCTCGTTACCTGTTCTGGCCCTTTGTCAAACATTTTTCTCGTCCTGGGGAACTGGTGGGAGTGGGGAGTGTACTGGACCCCCATGTTGCCGACATTGGCAGGTCTCACGGACGCGATGTCCCGGCTGACCGGCTGCTTTGTCACATCGTTGGTCAGGCTGGAGCTGCTCGTACTCGTGGTTGGAGGTGACCCTCTGAAGATCGAAAAAGAGTGAAAGGATTTAGATATCACTGGACAGGAGACTCTTGCATGTGAATTCATTACTTCTACTTTGTGTCCTACTTGTAAAGCTCACACCTCCCTGCTGGGCTTCCTCCGCAAACACAAACCCAAGGAGCACAGCCCCCGTCCCCTCCAAAAGACACACAAACCCCAAACCCAGATTGAGGGAAGGAAAATTAACATTTTGGGAACGTCCAGGTCCGACAGCCACACGCCCACAGGTCCCGACCTCTGACCCAGGGCACCCCGACGAGCTGCTGGATTTCAGTGGAGGGGCTGGAAGCCTGTCAGCCCCCAGAAAAGCATTTTAATTTACGTGTTAACTGAGAGTTATCCTATTGCACAGCTACGTTATATTACCAAAAGACACGAAAAACACCCCAGTGCAGTTCCAGGCCCTCCGTTCCAACTCTGAACCATACTGGTGTGCACTGGTTATGGGACCGTGGGGTCTGAGGTGTGTTTTCTCTTGGAGAGCAGGTTTTGGGAAACAATCACATTTTCAAATCCCAGCTTTGCCCACACCATTGTCCCCATTTCACTGCCGTTCAGGCACGGCTTGCCGACCAACCCTGGCTTTGATGAGCTGAGAGCGCAGGAAGGACAGAGCAGACTCCCGTGGGAAACTGACCCCACACAGGTCAGCCAGAGCGCACCAGTCAAACCTCCAGCCGTCAGCTCTTCCTTTCAGCTCACCCTCAGGTGATTAGTGCGGCTCGTTAATCTTTGTCCCAAAAGGAAAACCAGCAAGAAACTCCCCACCTTCCCCCGGACCTTTTGCGTCCGAACACCTCGCCAACAAGAAGCCACCGAGACCTCGAGGCTGCAGCACGTTCGCTCTCTCCGGGGCAGAGCACCGGGACGGCTACGGAGCGGTGGCTGGCGGGGGGCACCCACACCCNCCCTGCATCCGTGGGGGTGTTTAAAAATGAATATGAAAAATAAACCCCTGTGCAGTTCCCAATGCATGGGGCGATTTTACTACTTTTTTAGCCAGCAAACACTTACCAGGGAGCACCCTTCTGCTCCGCACGGGGGAACGGCTCTGCCTAACCCCACACCAGCCCTTCCCCTCCAGCGGCTGCAGCCTCCCCCCTGCACCAGCGCTTCCAACGGGTAGGTGACCGCCCGCAGGCTCCCCTTCAGCACCAGGCTTCCCTTCCCCGCCTCCTGTCCCAGGGCTGCATTTCCCACCAAGACCACGTCTCCTCGTGCTCGAGCACCTATTCTGATCCTGGTTTCATGCTCGAGTCACAACTGTTGTAAATTCAGCAGCTGCCCGAAATTGCCCCCGCCGCCCCTCCGTCTCCCCGGGCAGAGCCGAGCTTTGCCGGAGTTTGCTGGCGGACGCCCTTTGCAGCAGCACCACGTCCACCCTCAGGGGGATTTGCTCCATTGGGTTGCTCCGAGCTCTACAGGACACAGCCCGTCCTCCTGCAAACGCTGCCCTGGCACCCAGACCTGGTTCTGAAAGAGCCCAAGAAATCCTGTCCCTTCTCCTGGGGAAAGGCTCCGACACAAGCCAGGGGAAAGGCAGCGAGAAGCGCCGAGACAGCTCTGTCCCCAAAGGCTGCTCACCCCGTGCACACAAACCTCCCCCGGGCAAAGGGAGAAGCCCTCCATCGCTTACGGACTCCTCTCCTCCTCTTCCACATCACCCCACCTCTGCGAGTGTTTGAAATTTCTCACACATTAAAACAACTTAAAGGAAGCCCCCGGCTGGCACAGAAAACCCAGAGGGACAAATCCAGCCGTCCCAGCGGCAAGCTGCCCCCCAAACACCGAGAAAAACCCCATCCGGCTGCACAGGAGCCCCGCGGGGCTCTCGGGGTGACACGAGGGCTTGTGTCCCGCTGAAGCCACGTGAAGCAAGGGCAGACCAGCAGCTGCTGAAACCCAGCTCGCACGGAGCAGGGGCTGCACACGTGCTGCTCTGGAGCCCTGCTGACAGCCCGTCCCACGGCAATACCTTCCCAGGGGAGAGCCACCACAGTGAGCAGCAGCATCCATCCCCGCGCTCAGCGCCCGCACGCGGCTGCTGCAGGGAGAACCCGGGGTGTGTGTGCCGGGGAGACTCCCTGCAGAGCCAAAGGGCTGGTTAAGGTGAGCCCCACTTCTCCCTGCCTCCAGAGACCCCACGAGGTTTTCCCCTCCCTCACTCCAGCAGGTTCCAGCCTCTGGACCATCGCCCGTTTGGCTCCAAAGGGCGGGAGCAGCGATGCCCAGTGCTGGGTCACCGCGGCTGGGAAAGCAAGTGCCACAGCCTCTGGTCAGCCCGGCTGTCCCCGAGCCAGCCTCCTGGGACCAGCCAGGCTCACTTGGTTCTTTTCCTCCTTTTCACAGGGCTGGGAGGGGTCCGACAAGCCCCCATCCCTTGGGAGCGCAGCGGGGTCACTGTGAGCAGACGTGACCACACGGGGCTGGGACCGACGGTCACACCAGGAGGACGGAAAGTGAGGAGAAGCCACTAGTGACACACTGTTGTCATCACTAATTCTAATTAGCCACAGGAGGCTCAGGTTTAAAATTCTCGCAGCCAGGTCTCTGTCCCCTGGAATGGGCCAGCTTTTTTCAGGAGGGGAGACAGTAATTCATCATTTTGCAAATTGACTCCAAGTTAAAAAAAAACCAAAGCACACACTGTGAGAATGACAGAAATCCTGTACCCAGGGCTGGTGTTGTGGAGGAATAACCCCCGGGATAACTCAATAAAAACAGCTGGACCTGGGAGGAACCAAACCTTCCCTAATCAACTGGGATTGCAAAAAGTCTTAAAAGGCCGACACTGCTTACTGGGTCCTTCTTGTTTGTCTGGGTCCAGGCAAAAAGCGTGGTTGGGATTTTTTAGGAGAGCAGGCTGGGAAGGAGAGCTGCACCGTTCCAACCGGCACCACAACCACAAACCACATCACAGCCGCCACCTGCGCGAGAACTCAGCCCGTCAGGCAGAGCGGCACCCAGGTTTCGCAGCCAGGAGGCACGCAGGGCTGTGCATCCTCCTCACCCGCTGCTCGGAAAGCTCTCGCCCTGTCCAACGGCCAGCGGAGCTCTCCAGCAGACAGAGATCTCTGGTCATGGCTCCACTAGGAATCCCGAACAGCACCGGCCGAATTTGGAAACAAAAGTTCTCCTTTCACTGCACACACCGCCTTGCAAATAGCTTACAGATTCAGGCAAAGCCAGACTTTAGCACAGACGCCCCGGTGCTGAGTTCTGCTGTTCGGCTGCAGGGATGAGGCACAGCACCGGCTACTGCCCCTGTCACCCCTCGGCCACCCCCCTCCCCACGAGCCGTCTGAGCACCCGCCAGGACAGCCCGTCGTGCCACCAGCACCTGCCTGGTACCAAATACGTTTAAAAATCATCAAGTCTCAAAGCACGGAGCGTGGCAACATTTTGAGGCTAAATAATGAGCTCACCGAGCAGGGAGCTGCGGCAAACCCGCACCGGGCAGCAGTGGAAGCCCGTGGCTACCGTCCAGGATTTCAGCCCAGGAGCCCGTGGTGCCGGGCGCTGTCGCAGCATTTCGTTCCCTCCTGTTCATTCAGGAAAACTTCAGATGCCCATGTTCCTAAACAGAACCTCTTGTTCCCTGAATTCTGTATTAATTCGAACAAAAGGGTTGAACCCCTCAGTGCTCAGGTGGTTTGCTTCACCTGAAGCAGTATTTTTGTTTAAGCGAGAAAATCAGCTCTGGTTTGTATCCACGGATAAAATTCAAACAGCAACATGGAATTGTGCTGCCTGCACACAGCCAGCCCCTGGGCAGCACCCAGGCTGCTCCTTCTTACATCCCACAAAGCTCCATTAGCACCAGGGAAAGAGCTCAGCAGACAGTTTGCAAAAACTTTAATTGTTGGTAATTTGCATTACAGATCAGACAGCTCCTGGCATCCACCCGAGCTCACGGCAGCACAGACCGAGGCTGGGCTTTACCCGGCAGCGCTGCCCACAGCGGGAGCTCTGACCGTACTGAAACAATAAAGGCCAGATCAGAACCCAGGATCTGAAGCCTTCACGTCCATTTTGGCAGGCTGTTAATAGGATTTTTTTTTTTTAATTAAGAAAAAAATCCTTTTGAGAAGCCACCTAAGGCAGGTGGTCCTGGCAAAAGCAAAGCCCCCAGCAGCACGAAGTGCCGAGCAGCCAGCCCCCGNAGGCAGGTGGTCCTGGCAAAAGCAGCATGAAGTGCTGAGCAGCCAGCCCCCAACATCCACAGCTGCTGGGAAACTGCAGTTAAATACCTTCCTCACCTGACGGCTGAGGCAAAGAAGAACAAACAAGTTTTGTTCACCGAAGCATCCGAGATAAAAATCTTTGTGAATGGGAATGCTGCTTTCACTATTTTGCAAAGCTGTCGGCTTCGCCGTTGCTGTAGGAAGCCAGGGTCAGGGCAGCTGCCTGGGCAGCCAAGCAGGAGATGCACCGGAGCCATCCCCTCCGGCTGCTGGACCCCTTCAGCACCGAGACATTCAGGTCCAAACTTGCCAGAATCAACACAGAATTCCCCAAACCAGCCACAACATCCCACAATCACCATCACAATTCCTGCTGGCCCAGCAGATCCCCAGCACTGCTGCTGAAGACACCCGCAGGCAGAGCAGCAGCAATACTTATACATCTCCCTCCACCAGCAAGGGGTGAGTCCTGAAAAAACATTCCAGACGGGAAAAGCAGATCCCGTTCCTCTTTACATCCCTTTTAATCCCACGGTAGGGGTAACATTTCATTTTGCAAAGAGCCTTCCAAAATACGAAACTGAAATCGTTTCACGCACAGGCAGCAGAGGGAAATCTTTCACCCTTTCGCTTTCTCATCCCCCTCGGTTGGGCATCTCCACCCTGACGGTTATCATTGCCGAATTGCCAGGGAAGGGCTGACCTCGCTGCCCCCACGTCAAAATAATTCTCTATCCCAAACCCCAGGCTTCACCACTCACTGACACGTACACTGAGCACACAGTTCAAATAAGTAACTATTATTTTCCCGAGAGAAAATCAGGTTTCAAAGCAAGGGATCTCTACGGCATTACGATGGAGTGCACAATGCTGGCATCTCTTACTGCCGCCCCAGCGCAGAAGCCTAAGCCTGAGGATTCAGGATTATTCACTGGAAACGTCAGTAAGAGACGTCCTCTGGCATTGCAATGGCTCATGATCTCGATGCTGGAGCGGCTGGAAGCAGGTGGGAAGGACTGCGCTGGGGGGGCTGCCACCGCCGGCCGGGCGGGGAGGGGGGAGGCGGTCGGTGAGAAGATGTTCTGGGGTGGCCGGGTGCTCCGCTCCGGGGGGAGGTGAGGGGGCCGCTGCAGCTCCCCAGGCTGGCAATTCGGGCTCAGCAGCGATGGCAGCCTCCAGGGACATCTTGCCACCGTGGAGGATGAGATGGGATGAGGATGGCGGTGGAGGCGGGTCAGCCTGGGCTGGGTGAGCGGTGGCGGGGTGTCTGCATGCTGACTCACATGTACTAGTTCACCTGGGTTGGAGAGCCGTTGTGGCTTCAGTCTGCACGCCAGTCCCACTTGCATAATCTAGATCAGTTTGCAAACGGATAATTTAATGAGGTATATTTAAGGTTTCTCCCAGGGACCGATCTAGGTAAGTAGACTTCTAAACCAGACCTGCTGTCTAAGGTCTGTTCCTAATTTATATCCTACAGCAACCCCAGGCCCTCCCCCAGGTATTTATTTCACCTGATCAGGGGTTCACACGAGCGTTTAGCATTCTGAAACACTAAAAGCTCCTTCTGCAGCAGAACCAGACCAGCAGGGCCACTTACCAGAGCCCTCCAAAGGATCTGCTGGGTTCAGTCTACCTACGCCTTGCCTACGCACAAGAAAAATCGTCAGAAAAGCCTCATGGACCCAGAGGAACGCAGGACGTACCTTGTAGGCAATGCTGTTGAGAACTTTCATCGCCAAGTCGGAGACGTCGGGATAGGGGTCAGCAGCCAGGTGCAGGAGAACTCTCCAAATTTGGGTATAAACACTGTTGAAACTCACACCTAAAATAACAAAAAACAAAACAGCAAAGCCCCACGGCACGTGACAATCCATCGACTCAAACGCTTTGATCTGATGTGAGAAAATTCATTAGAACTCCAAACATCCCAGTGACATCTGAGAAAACATCAAGAGAAGAGCTCGAGAACACCCTGCGCGGGCATCCTGCCTCCGCTGCGCCGTTCGGGTGAGCTCTGCAGGGCTCGGACAACGAAAGCCGCAGATACAGTCAAGACCACCTAAACAACCTTCAGCCAAACCGCCGGTTTTCTGGGCTCCTGAAGCAAATAATCTGAAAAGGTCAAATGTAGAATGTCTCTGGATCTCTCGAGCTAGAACACTGAACAGCACAAAGCCACAGCTCCTGGGGCATATTCTGATGATTATTTTTATTGCTGTTTAAGCATTAACACCCAGCCTGAACGCTCAGAGTTTATTTATTCTACAAGTTTACGGAACATCTGAATGTTAACAAGAAGCTGTAGGACCCTCGGAGAAGCAGGGAGCCTGCCTCAGCCTCTCCTATTGACATTTGGATCAGTTCCTCAATTGCCAATTTGTTATTTAACGAGCGTATCGGCGGTTTGGTGTTTCAGCAGAAGGGACTGACAGATTCAAAGCACAAACCACATTAATAAGCAACTGCAACAACCGACAAAATTCCGTGAACAATCTATTTTGCTGCTTTTAGGCGCATCTCTAATTTGTTATTCCTTCTTCTAACCCTCGTCTAAGAGCTGTAACATCATCGTTCGGGAGCTGAGCCACGCGGGCAATAGTGGGGTGGATGCACTAACGAAGAACGGAACCGGAGCCGCGATTTCAGATGAGTCACACCCAACGGGAACGACAGATCAAGCTGTTACTGCATTTCCTTTCGCGTTTCTGGAGGCATCTAAAAATAAAGCGTTAAGGCAGGAAGAAAGGTTTCCTTGGCCGCAAGCAGCTTCTCACCTTGCAGAGCTGCTAAACCCGATGCTCCAGCCGGCAGCAAACAGAGCGGGAGAGCCCCGGGCTCCGGCCGGGGGAGGCAGGCAGCTCCGCTGCGGGGCCAGGGGAACGCTGCTGCTGCCAGAACAACTCCCCGCTCCGACAGAGCATCCTGCAGACGCAGCCACCCACCCCCGGCCCTCGTCCCACCGGCCGAGAGCAGGGTCTCTGACCCAGCTGACAGCCAAAGGGTTTTCCACCCCCCCGCGATCCCACAAGCACCAGCACCCCTGGGGCAGCGCTGCCCGATGGCGGGGGGCTGCCCACACCACCAGCTCCTGCCGCTGCTCCGGACCTCTCCCAGCCGGGGGGAACAGGGCTTGGACACGACACAGCAACACCAAACCCGCCCGGGAAAAACGGAGACGCTGGTAATGGGAGAAAGCAAAGCCAGCGCGGGGATGTGGCAGAGGCAAAGGCGCTGGGCTGTCCCACTGGGGTTCTGCTGGGGCTGAGCACAACGGGGCGGTGCAGCTCCACGCTCAGCCTTTGGCTTCGGTCATAACAGCCAAATGCTGTGGGGTCTTCCAGCTCTCCACCCACGTTTAAATACAGAAAACGTCCGTACACAATGAAGTGAGTCTCTGTGCGGAACAGGGTCAGGCTCCCAGCCGCGAGGGCGGTGACACACCTGTCTGTCCTCCCCAGGCTTCTGACCGTTTAGGATTTATTTTTGCATTTGCCATATTCATCCTGGAAGCTTCCAGGACCAGGACAAGCAAAGGAGGAGGGGGAAGGCGAATGAGCAAGAGAGGGAGAGAGACCAAGTGCTAGGAGCTGGGAGAGGGAGAGGAGCCCCAGCGCCGCAGCACCAGCCCGTAGCGCGTCCGGGCTCCGCTCAGAGCTACGCCCCCGGCACCGGGTCCTGCGCGGGGAGTTACATAAGGACCGACGGGAGATCTGAACAGATTGATTTCTCTTAAAGCCTTTGAAAGACGGTAAAAGGAAAGGGGGAGAAAGGGAGAGGGCGCCCACCAGATCTCCCAGTGCCCCCGATGAGCACCTCACCCGTGACGCAGTCACGAAGAAAAAACCCAACGACATTTTTTATACATCTGAGCATCACGAGAAACAGGCTGGAAACAGACCTGCGCCAGCGCAATTCCTCATTCACTGCGCAGCCTTTGAAAAGAACAGAGGGAATTTCTACAAAGGCAGCCGCGGCTTGGGGCCAGCGCTGGCAGGACCGGTCCCTTCTCCCGCCGTCCGCCCCCCGCCCGCTGGCGTTGTTCATCGTTGTTCATCGCACTGAGTCAAGGCGGTGACACATCCGACACGGCTCCTCGTGAAACCTCAGCACCGAGGCAGCGGGATAATGGAAGGCAGCAGAGGTGGCGGGAGGAACAGCGGCTTGATTTTATGTAATGGGCTAAAATGCAAAAAATATCCACGAGAGGCAAACAAAGAGCCGAGCAAGGGGCACGGGGTGTTAATCTAAGCAGACAGCTCTGTAATTAGTCAGACTGATTCAAAGCCAGTTAAATGGACCTTACACGATAGATTTACCTTCACAAAATGATTCCTCTTTGCTAAGAATGTCAAAAATAAATTGCCTGCCTCTACTGACGCCTTTGATTTTCTTTGCAGACGCACAGCCCTTAGCTCAGTTTCACAGCAAGCACCACGCGGCGGCCCCGAGGAGGGACCGGGCAGAGGTCCTGCAGCCGGGTCACCGAGTACACGAAGGGGAGAACCACGCCGGAGGCAGAAATGAATGCTAATGTTTTCATTTATTCCTTTTTGTTTGGCCAGCCCTTGACAGGGTTTCTTTCTAATCCCCTGTAGAAATCACTGCAGTGATTTTCAGCCCTGATCTCGGGAAGGTGCAGCCCCCCCCCCCCTCCAGCACAACAGCAAAACCCGGCCGATGGCTGCACCGGCGCTGCCGCACGCCTGGCCCGGGGCAGCTCCTGCGCCCGCACAGCCCGCGGGGATGGCAGGCTGGGGACCGGGACGCGGTGGGACACGGCTGAGATATTACTGAACGGCACCCGGGCACTCGGGTACCTGCTTCCCATCAGCGCAAATGCCCCCTGCTTCCTAATGCATCCCACAACCTCTCCTCTTCCCGTGAGGTCCTGGCAGAGCTACTGGGATGGAGAAGATCTGCAATCCCCATCGCTCTCTGAGCTCTGCCCCAACCCACCCCAGAGGAACAGCCTGTCCCCGGAGGAACAGCACACCAGCGGCTCCTGCACAGCCCGACGGGGCCAGAGGGGCTCGGGCACCCTCCAGCGCCCGACGGTGACTCAGACGGCAAAGCACGAGCTTTCTGTGTCTCAGCAGAAACCAGCAGCAGCTCCTCAGAAAAAAGCGTGTTCCCCGAGAGCAGGTGCGTCCCCTGGAGCGGGGCTGTCACTGCCACCGGCAGAGCTGCCCACCACCACCAGCCCACGCCACGGCTCCTTGTCCTTTCCACGGAGGGCACGAACGAGGCCAGGGCAAAGTAACGGCACAGCAGGGGGAGGAAAAATAAACCCCAAAAAGCCAAAGATGCTGCTCTGGTCCCAGCCGTCACACACCGGCGCTTCTCTCCCCGTCCTGGTTCTCCGTTGCCTCGGCAATGCCACACAAACCGCTCTCTGCCCGACCGAGCCATCAGCACCGTCCCCAGCCACCGCGCCAGCCTCCGGCTCGCTGCCACGCGCCCGGTAAATCGCAAAAACCTCAACGCCAACTGCCATTTCCAAAATCCTCTCGGGTCCCTGGATTTCACTACTATGCAAATTGCCATCTATAAATCCTGCTGGTTGACCAGTCACCCCCCAATACGACTGTGCATTTAGATCTATCCCCCGCTGACGGAGGAGGCGGCTCTACCCGTCCCAACACCCGCTCCCTCGTCTGCTGCAACTCTCCACCAACGCCTCTCGCTCTCCTCATCCTCGCTGCTGCAGCCTCCTGCTTCGAGGCAGCTCTTCAGAGCGGATCCTGGGACACGGCAAAGAGTTTTCTGCCCCCAGCCTCTCCCGCTGGAAAGAAGAACTCTTCCCCTGCATTTCGTCGCTCCCAGATTTATTTCCCTCCTGCTTTGATCATTCCTCAATGTAATCTTTCCAGCGATGCTCTCTGCAGGACAAAGACTTTAATTCTGTATTTTGGGTACGAATAATCAGCCTCAAGGTACGCAAAACCCCATCTTAATACCTTTCCTTTTCCTATCCCAAAACTGAACTAAAACCAAATGAAAAATTTCCAGGACACCAAGACTAAGGACTGGTTGTACGGAAAAGGCAGCAGGGCTCAGCTTCCACCCAAGCCGATGTCTTTGCTGCCGAACCAAAGACTGCCTCTTGCCAGCTAGAAATCACGGGCCAGAAATAAACGTCCCTTCTGGGGACAGGGCAGTGTGGGCAGGGGACAGTCGGCCAGAGAACAGGGTGCCTGAACGAAAGCACAGGTCCCATCGCGGGGGACAGCGCACGGGGACACAGCTAGGAAGCAGCTCCTGCAACGGCACCAGAGGACCGGAGAGGGTTCCTCAGGTTTATGGGAAGAAGTCCATCGTACGATGCAGCGAGGTGGATGGACTGATCGGAACAATCCCTCCAGCCCCGTGTTCCCAACGTCGCATGAGGGGAAGGGAGCCCCGAACGTCCGCGAGCCAACCCAGGGAACGCAGAGTGGGGAACTCAGAGTTAAACTGCGGCTGAAAATTTCCACTTTTATCATTACAGACTAGACTCCTGCTTTGGTTTGATCCCACCCACGTGCCCAAAGCACCCTTTCCACTGCTCTGCCTGTCTCCACCACTTGGCAGAGCCCCTGCTGCAGAACCTAACCCCCATCACCGCTTCCACACCGGAGAACAGAGCAAAACGTCCCTCCAGCCAAGGCAAGCCCGCCGCCCAGCCCAACTCCTCTCGAGCTACCCCCTGGCTAGCAGCACAGCAATCATCTTACTGCACAGTAAAACCTTAAAGCAAGGGGTTAACGTGAGCCCGGGCTGGGGGCACGTTGAAAACTCTTTCCTCGGGGAGCAGGAGGGAGCAGGCTGGACGCAGGTGATTCTTCATCAGAAACGAAGGAAGCCGGGCTCTGAGCAGGCAAACGCTGAAGGTAATGGGATTCGGTGTGACTTATGAATTTTAAACACTTCTATAAGCTCTGCCGTTTCCAGCTGGATATGAGCTCTTCCGACTGAATAGGAATGAGGGGGCTCTGGAGAACTGCTCTTTCTGTTTTCCTGGGTCTCCCTCGCTCATCTCTGGATCCTTTCCCAACTGCTGCAGAGCTCTCGTGAGACACGCACCAAGCAGCCACCAGCGGAAATGAGGAAAACTCAAGTTCCAGCTTGTGATGGAGAGAAAGTTCCTAACACTCCTGTCATGCTTTAGCAGATCCAATTCCATCACCTATGACCAAAAGCAAATTAATTTCTCAGGTTTCTAACGAAGACACGGTTTTAAACTGCCACAGGGGTTCAGAGCGTTTCAGCTGGGCAGAGCCAAATCACCATCACTCCTTCCAGAAAATACAGACAGAGCAAAAAGCTGCTTCAGACACGTCCATGGCCCAGGTGGGCTCCTCTCCGAGCTCCCTCGCTCTCTGTTCACTGGGTTTTGCAAGCTAGAAAAATCCGGGTACATCTACCGATCCCAAAGAGAACGCAGAGAGTTCCCCCGGCATTGCTCCGCGGTGTGCTGCCTCCCTGCTCCCCGCCACGCCAAAGCCAGGTCCTTCTGCACACCGGCTGTGCCACCGTCCCCAAAGGGCTCTGGCTCTTCGAACCCCAGCTGGCTTCAAGCCCTGATATTGCAGCAACCAGACACGACTGAGGAAGCTGCTCGAAAAGCGACCACGCTGAACTAGCTGAGCACAACCATTCCAGGTTTGTTCTAGAAAAGAAACGCAAATAATCCATTGCCTGCAGATCAGCCGCGTGCTGCTGCTCCAGCTGCTGCCCCGGGAGGAAATCACGCAGAGGGACTGGAGGCAGCGGTGTCGGCTCTGGAACTCTGCACAAAAGCAGATTGCTGCGCAGCACTCAGGCCTTTTGCTTTTACGACACAGCCTGGGAGTTGTGCTTTTCTGTGTTGTATTTTAACAACGCACACACAACCTGCACAGGAAGGGAGCTGGGTGAGGTTCCTTGGGCGAGCGACATGACAAAGCGGCTGTGCCGCACGTGAAAAACCAGCCGGGGAAGCAGCCAGTGCCCGGGAGCCCAGCCCGCGGGACGGAGAGTCCTCGCGCTCAGTCTCCGGCCAGTGAAGCTCATTCCCAGTCCCTGCCCCAGCGCAGGAGGGACTCTGCTCTGCCCACAGAATCACAGAATGTTAGGGATTGGAAGGGACCTCGAAAGATCATCCAGTCCAATCCCCCTGCCGGAGCAGGAACACCCAGATCAGATCCCACAGGAACGCATCCAGGCAGCTTTGAATGTCTCCAGAGAAGGAGACTCCACCACCTCTCTGGGCAGCCTGTTCCAGTGCTCTGTCACCCTCACTGGAAAGAAGTTTTTTCTCATATTCAAGTGGAACCTCCTGTGTTCCAGCTTGAACCCATTGCCCCTTGTCCTATCACTGGATGTCACAGAGAAGAGCCTGGCTCCATCCTCCTGACACTCACCCTTCACATATTTATAAACATTGATTAGGTCACCCCTCAGTCTCCTCTTTTCCAAGCTAAAGAGACCCAGCTCCCTCTGCCCACAGACTGACCACACACAACAGCAGCATTTCCAGCGCTACGGGAAACCCTGCTGGGTTCAGATCGAGCAGGAGCTAAGATCCAAACCTTCCACAAAAGCCAGTGTGAGCGCGTGAAGGAAAGCTACGTCAGAGGAAGGGGAGGAGAGTCCTTACTCACCTATGAGCGAATTCAGAGAAGAGTACGAGCTGACTCGCCGCATCTTGTCGATAGTCTCGAACGACAGGATATATTCTTCGTTCTCAGGGCTGCCCAGGGTGCTGCTGGCGCTGCTGCTGGTGCTGAGGTTCCCAGGGGAAAAAGCAACAGAGGTTCCAGCTGCCAGAAGGAAAAGAGGCAGATGCTGAAACAAGAACTGGTGAGAGAACAATCCTTACCCAGGCATAACAGCCCCGTTCCAAATCCTGCAACACTCGGTGAGGGTGCAGGCAAATCCACAGCATCCCTTTTTAAACAGAGTATTTAAATACAGAGGAAGCATCAAGGGGTCAGAAATGATTCAGTTAAAAATAATCCACGTACATTAGGAAGCTGGAAAGCACCTTTTTAGTCCCCAAACACTCAGAAAAGCCAATACTAACCACCAGAAAATTGGAACTAATTATGAAGGGGCTTCTCATCTAAGCCCTTGGAGCTGGCAGCTGGATAATCTGGGCTAAAACGTTAGCTTCAGCTCGTTTGGTGGTATTTCCTAGCTTCCAGGGGAAGCGAGGAATTAAAGACTTTTGAAACCTGTCTTACATTCTTCATTCAGGCTGAGGTTCTGCAGGGACTTGTTCAGGTTCCTGGCTGTGGTAACTGCTCGGATGTTCCCGTAAGAGCTGACGGACCGCAGCCTCGGCGTACACGGACCATCTCGCACCGGTGTCAAACTCCCACCCTCTGTGGATGCAAAATTTAGCAATTACAGACGTAACCAAAGCAATCCTAGCCTTTTGGTTATTTCCCAGCAAACACATAGTAACTGAAATCCTCCCAACGTGAACAGAGTTCAGCTGTCTCCCCTTAGGCTAAAACAGAACGGGGTACAACGCAGGGTCCCCATGGAGCCTGTGCCTGCTCTTTCGGCCGTCATTTCCTTCCACCCAACAGCCCCCGGTGAGCCGAGCCCTGCCAGCCCTGCAGACTGCCCAGAGAGGCACCACGGCTCTTCTCTCCGTGTCGGTGCTGGGCCACTGCCCAGCTGCTGTCCAGGACACCGCTCAGCAGGCAGCATTTGGAGGTTTCCATCTGCTTCTGCTCATTACAAACCTGGTAAATTTTCTCGTTATAAACAGTCATGAAAATTCTGGTTTCCTGACCAAATTCCAAGCCTGGTTTCAACTTGTGTTTCACCCACGACCTTGATACCCATAATTTCCCAAACATTCTCATTTTCACTCCTGAACACACACAGCCCATGGCTTCAGGACAGCTGTTCCGTGTCACTGCGGAGGTGGCTGCACTGTGGCGGTGGGGCCGATGCTTCCAGTGCATCCTGCTTATAAATACTTCAGGATTCTTTTGGATAAGGAAAAGCACTACATAAACTGCTGGCAATGTTTATCTCCTGCAGCAAAAAGGACAAATGCGGAGAAGCTTATTTTCCAGCATGATTTATTCAGGCAACAGGGAGATTAAACTGCTCATTGCAGAGCCAGCACATGCTCCTGTCTCTGGTGCAGCAGTGCCATTATCCTTCAAGATTTCCAATGTGCTTAATATCTAAAGAAAATGTCAGGTAGCAACAACTTCACGATGGCTTTTCATTCCTCACGTAAAGCAACAGACCCAACAAAAGGGAAGGGACCACAGGCACAGAGCACCAAGTTCTTCACCGCCTCTCGCCTGAGCACGGGCGGCTCCTCGTTCTGCCGTGAGGATTCTCATCAGGTCAGCGTGACACCGAAGCTTCAGGTGTAATTTGATGGGGGAAAAAAAATAAATCTGTCCAGCTTGTGTACTGCCTTGACAAATATACTTCAGTCTTGATCTGAAGGGAATCCCTTTGGATTTGGCAGGGTGCTGGTGAGCTATCGCCGTGTTTTAGGTGGAGGCTCAGCAGAGGATGCATGTCTCCAGGGGATGCATGTCTCCAGGGGATGCATGTCTCCAGCACACTGTGTTAAGGTGCTAAACAGGCACCAGAGCTACCCACTGTGTCCCTCAACTTTGTAGCAACCGTGCTGCTCGATAAATCACCACCTGCAAAAATTCCACCACGTCGGGCAAACGCCTCCTATCACAGTTCCCGAGCAGTTTCACGCTGTACGCTTCTGCCCACACAAACACCAACACCTACCTGGGGCAGCTGGAGAAGGGAGAGGGTAATTCTTCTCTTCTTCCATGAACTGCAAGGCGACGGTGCAGAAATTGCTCTCGTACTGAACCACCAGGTGACTTAGAGCCACCACCAGCTCCTACGGAAAGGGCAGAACAGAGAGGGTTCACCGTCAGGCAGGTCAGAAACAACAGGCTGACGGGAAACACGAACACCGTGGTCGTTACTGCTGACACTGTGGGTGGCCATCCAGACTGACACACTCCCCCTTCGTGTCACAGGGATGCAGAAAGCCAGAGCAAGTGTTTCAAACCTAATTCTTCAGAAGCCTTTTACACCTGAGCAGGGTCCCACCACTCTCTGGTTCTGCCCAACGTTGCCAAATGGATGCAGCATCACAAAGTGTAATTCTCCAAAGCCTGAAGAATTACTTTGAAGCAGTCTGTCATCTGGTGAGATCTTCCCACCGAACGGAGCTCTCATGTCTCCCCACAGCACCCTTCCTCCCTCTCCTCTTCCTCCCCTCGGACTGCCACACACTCCGTGTTCCCAGCACCTATTTCATTTAAAACCTGAGATCTTGTCATGGGAGATTTTGCAGTGAAAACAGTGACCAACAGCGGAGCATTCGCAGAAGAGTAGCCCAGCAAGAATCCTCAGGGGTTTGGGCACCTGAAGAAGACTCCAGTGCGATGGCTCTCCTCCTTATCCCTGCCTTTGCATTCTCTTTAAATTAAAAAAACCCAGGATATAAAAATTCCCACAAAATCCTGGCTGTTGCTCCTATTTCGGACATTTTCTTAGCAAACACACGAGCCAAACCAGAGGTCTGGTGCTAAACAGCAGAAACATTCTGATCCGAACAATCTTGTCAGCACCCGGACACGACACGCTACCTTCCTTGGGTTACCCCTGTCAGTAGGCTCCTAATGTGTCAGAGCAAATGAAACGCTGCGACACGTGCCCTGCAGAAGGGGAAGGGGATAACAGAGCACCCCAGAGCACTGCTGCCTGTGAGCCCCCTGAGCCGCTCCGTGCCGAGCCGGCAGCCACAGCAGCGGGTGATGCTGCCGCTCCCACCGGCGTCGGCACGCATGCGCGGTGCTCCTCCGCAGGAACCCAAGTTAAAAACCTCACGATGAAACAGATAATTCCAAACGGGTCCAGGTCACTGAAAGCTCCATGAGCTAAGGGACGCTCTGAGGAGGCAGAGCGCAGAGCTGGCCAGCACGGGTCCCTCCCTACCTTCCTGACCATGGGGCTGCCGTCGTTGATGAGCTGCGCCAGCATCATGGCCACATTGTGGTCGATGGTGGTGGAGTGGTCGGTCCGCTCAGCCGAGTTGCCCACGAATGTTCCCAGCGCAAAGACCGCAGCACAGCGAACCTGTGAGACACAAACGTTCATTATTATTATTTTCTTCGTGTTTCCAGCCCGAAGTTTGCCGGTGGGATTCCTCATCCCCACGAATGGCATCTCTGGATGGACCAGGTGAACAGCGAGGGCTACACGGAAACCTATGGAGAGTAAATCCAAAGCAAAACTCGGGGCTTTGCTGACTGTATTCACACGTGCAGGAATATATTTAATTTCCCCGAATACTCGGTGACCTCCCCACGGGTGGTTTTTCCAGCTGTTGTTGCCTGGAATATAAATTAACAGGAATAAGGCACCCGGGGAGTTGCTGCTGGGATGTGAACCTCTTCGGTAAGGTGCTGGACCGCAGCCTCAGGTAAGGGCTCACAGCAAGGCAGGGGATGGTGGAAAAAAAAAAAAAAGGGGGAAAGGCAGCAGCTCAAATCAGGGTAAATTTTACCTGTGCACACAAAGAGCAGAGGGATCAAGGTGCAACCAGCAGCAGCAGGATGTGCTCCCCGGCGCAGAACGCTCGCTCCAGGCACTCAGAGAGGGGTGGGCGGCCGGGGGGACAGCCAGCCCGACCCGCACAGCCAACCTCACACAGCGGGCAAGAGGGGCCAGAGGGAGGAGGGGGAGATGCCGGGCAGAGAGACCGAAGGAAAAGGGGAATGAATCTCATCTCTAACCACGGCACGTCAGCGCTGGCACTTGTCTCCAGCTCGCTTCTCCCACAGGCGATGTGAGTCCCTCTGTCAATCACACCAGGCTCCGCGCAGCCACCGCTCCGCTCTCGGAGGGTTTGTCACAAAGGTAAAACATTCGGCTGAAGATGGTTTTTTCACAGGTACCAGGAGGAGAACTGTCTTCATCCTCGGCAGACAGACTAGAGGGCTCTTGGCAACACTGTGCTGTGGGACCGCGCTTCCAACAAGCCTTTGACACGCACACAAGCAGAAAACAGGGTGTTTCCCACCTCCGGGGCCAAGACTCCAGCACTCTGGGGCTGTACGAACTCCCCCCGCATTTTGCTGGATAATTCTCTTCCAGGGCTTGGATGATTTGACACAATCACAAAGCTCTCCAAGGCCACGGTTTTCTACGTGTTTCCAAAGCCCTCTGACAAAACCTGACAATTCAACTGACGTTTACTTTAAAAGTTGGATTTTTACCTCCGGGATCGGATCCGAGAGGAGACTGTAGAGCTTTTCGTGAGCGCTGTCCCTCACCCCGCACCACCTGGCTGAGTCAAAGTTCTGCCAAATCCGTCCCAAACAAATGGCCACCCACTGACGCAGGAGGGGATGGGGATCATTCAGCTGCTCCAGGCAAATGGCAATCAGGTTTCCTTGAAGGCAAGCTTCCTAAAACACAAACCAATGCCATTTATTTCGGATGACAGCTTCCCACCTCGTCATCAAAAAAGAAGATTATTTCTGGAACAGACAGGAAATCAAGAGAAAATAATTGTTTGGTGGTGATACACTGATCTTGTCACAAAATACCGTTTGGAAGCAGCATGAGGGGAAGGTCAGCTACACGCTGTTCCAGCTAGTTAAATAGCTCAGCATCAGAAATGCTTCCTGCAATGCATAAAGCCTGTTTTCTCCTCATCGGAAATATTCCTCACACCTGTCAGAGCCCCAGGGTTTACGGCTCACTCCCTGTACCCTCCCCGAGACCTTTATCACCGCCACCCAGCCTCCGCTTCTCTAATCGCCATCAGCGCGCTGCCCGAGGGGTGGCTGGCCAGTGACTCCTGTCCTTAACCTCCGCTTCCAGGTGCCAGATCTTGTGTTTGTCACACCTCCAGCTCCATTTCTCTGCTAATCCACCAACAAGAACACAAAGCAATCCCTGTTCCAGCTCCCAGCCCAGGGCTGTGCTTTAAGCCAGGACGCTGTGACCAAAGCAAGGGCACAGTGCGGAGCAGAGGCAGGAGGGAAGGGAAGGAGGAAGGATGCTGGGACTCACCTGTCCAGTGTTGTAGTTGTTGACAATCACAGCCAGGATAAAAGCCGTCATGGTCCTGTGTTCAGCCTGAAAACAACAAACAACTTAATTGTTATCCAGCCACGGGGCCAGAGAGCAGCCGCATCCCATGCTTTCGGAAACACGAGATTATTCCCAGTGAGGCTTGTGTCACGTTAAAGAACAAGAGAGGGGCAGGAAAGCTGGAATCTCCTTGTCACACAGTCCTGTCACTGCCTACATCCCATCACCCTGACAATCCCATCCCATCCCATCCCATCCCATCCCATCCCATCCCATCCCATCCCATCCCATCCTCCCAACCTGCCTCCGTACCCTGCTCTGGGGGCGGCACACAAGCAAAGAAAACCACGGAAAACTTCTGCCGAGGGGATCAGGAAAGCCGCAGCGCCATTAGGCCGCCTCTGCCCCCAGCCCCCAGGAGCCCCCGGCTCCCACCGTCACCACTGAGTGATCCGGGCTTATGCACCCCTAAAGAAATTTGCAAATTCCTGTTGGTTTGCCTGCACCACGCAGCCTGGTGGGAGCAGTGTTCCCTCCCCTGCTCGCAGCAAGTGCATCACAACAGCGCCAGAGGAGCCAGGAGAAGCCAAGCAAACGCTCAAAGAGTCCGAATAAAGCTGACTTGTCCTTACCGGCATATAAGGATCTGCCAAAACGGAAAGGAAATACTTGTGCCCGTTGTCCTTCACAAGGTCAGCTTGGCAGGACTGGAAAACGAGACAAGGAAAAACACAATGAGCACCAGGACACTGAAATATTCTTTCCTCCCATGTTGTATGAATATTTCACATTTTAGTAATCTTTTCCAATCTTGTTTTCATTTGGGAAGCGAAACAAAGCGTAAGCCCTCCATGGGGGCTGCAGCCACACACCCCCCCCGGAGACGGGCCGGCAGGGCCGAGGGGTCTAACGCCGGGAACCCTCCGCACACAGGAACGGGGGCTGGAAACGCGACCCCCTGCTTAGCAGAAGGGGTGACTTTGGCATCTCTGTCCCACATTAAACCTTCACCACCAACGGCAAAACTGAGGAGGAATTTGATTTTTCTTTTTTTTTTTTACATTTGAAAGAATAACAATTACGTAAGGTTAGATCTTCTAACAGCCCCTAGTCTCATTTTCCACCTGATTTCCAATCCCGTGCCGAGGCCATTAGCTTACTAGAGATCAGCTTTGCTGATAACTGCCGCTCACTGCCTTCCAGTGAGACATCCCCCCAACCAGGGGCTAATCCTGCTCAACCCGCACCGTTCCCCAGGCAGGGAGCCAGCGTCCCGACCCTTCCTCTCGGAGGAACCACCAAGGAAGCAGCTCGTGTGGATGTGCAGAGGTGCGCAGGCGCTCCTGGCTCCCGGCACTGGAGGCTGAGGATGCTCTCGGGGTCCCTCCTGGTCCCCCCGGTCCTACCGACAGCCCTGCAGCGCTAGGGGAACGTTGGGGAGCCTGGTGTGTGACCTGTCGCTAATAAACACATCCCCTGGTTACCGAAGGGTAAGAGTCCTCCCTGGTCCCTTCTGGAGCATCGCAGCTGATTTTCCTGGCAGCCGGGATGCGAGAGTCGGTGTCTCGTGAACGCCAAAGCACCATCTCACAAGCCTGACACCCCTCGGGAGCTGCTGCTCACAACAAACCCCGCACGGGCTCCCCGTGCCGTGACCCACACCGCTGAGCGACGGCCGGTAAAGCTGCGGGGGGGAATTATCCACTCTTTATCTATTCATCCTTTACATTCTGCCCAATCTGGGCGGGATGAGGTTTTGACAAGAAGATTTCAGCTCACGGACACTAATCACTGTGTCAACNTTATCTATTCATCCTTTACATTCTGCCCAATCTGGGCAGGACAAGGTTTTGACAAGATTTCAGCTCACGGACACAATCAGGACTAATTGCTGTGTCAATGCTGAGATCACCCCGGAGCAGCGTGATCGCCCACCGCCCGCAATCCAACGCGGCAAAGTGACCCCCCTGCCCCCCGCAGCCTGCCAGGGGGGCTCCGCGGGCTCCCGGTGCTGGAGCACACGGTGGGCACCCCGGCTTTGCTCAGGCTGCGGGTTGGTGTATTGGGGCCAAACCAAAGGAACACACGCTACAGAAGGGAAAATGTAAGGGAAGAAATCCTGACTCGGCAACCAGCGTCCCCCGGGAGTGTGGTTCCATCGCACGCCTCTGGCCAGAGGCAGGATCGTGTATTTTTTATCAGGTGTAGAAGGTGAAGGTGGGAACTAATTGTCCCCTCATTGCACCGTCCCACTGAAGGTGCCCCTCGTCCCTCGCATCGCCTGTGCGTGGAGCTTGTGATGAAGTGAAACAGCAGAAAAAAAATCCTCATACAGAACATAACGGTATTTTTGCTGTTTTGCTTTAAAGCGTAGCCTACCCGGGCAACAGAGCCCGGGAGCAATGCTGACGGGGCAGGAGAAGGTCCGGGGGACAGAGCCCCCCCCCAGACTGGCTTCACCACCAGGGAAAGTGGAGGGGGCACAGCCCTCGGAGGGGGACACAGCCCTCCGCGTGAATTATACACGAGCTGCCTCCGAACCGTACCTGGGGCTGGAGCGCCAGCCACGGAGAGGCATGCATCAAAAACAAGCTTTTCCAGAGTCGCTGTAAGATGAATAGTTTTCATTTTCTTTGCTTTCCAGAATCCTCTTAGGATGTTAATGAGAATGTATTTATAAAACTAAACCTGACAACGCCAGATCAACAGCGGGGAAAACTGCCAACAAGCTCGCTATTATTCTCCGTACTGCAAGGGAAGAGAGAAAACCAAACCCCCAAACGGGGCAGAGCCGACCTGGACGAGCAGCTCAGACAGCTCCGCACGGGCTGTAACGGTGCCCGCAGGTAACGGTGCCACCGCTCCAAACCATTCTCTGTGGCTCAGCCGGGGGCACCCCCAGACCAGGGCCCCGTCTGTGACCGTGCACGCTGACCCGCCGTCACCTACCTGCTTCCTTATTAACTCAAATCCCACACACCAGAGCTCTGGTTAAGGCCACTGTTAAAAACCAGGGCTCAGCTTTTAAACCTTATCCCTAAAGGTGTTGAAATATTTTAGAGAAGACGAGGATCACAGAGCCCCTGGGGGGTCAGGGCTCCTGCCCCAACCATCCTCAGTGCACCAGCGTGTGCCTTAGACTGGCAGCAGGAGTTCAAACCACCAAAAAGAACTTTTGCTTTATTTCTAGAAAAATTCTGTGTCTGACGACTACCCACAGCCTGTTCTGCCAACTGACAGGAACGGTTTTGAACTAAACAGGTTTGATCACAACCTCAAGTGAACAAATTGCGGGAGAGCTGGGGTGTGTGCACGCCCTCGCCTGGATCGGGGACAGGAGCCAGGAGCACATTTTAACCCCTTCAGTGAGCAAAGCAGCATTTTCCCCAACGAGGATGCAACCAGTGAGACCTGACGGCTCTCACCTGGAGCCGTGGTTAACGTCAGTGTTAATGCAGCCAGAGCAAACCTGCTCCCACCCCGAGCAGGCACGGAGAGCTGGGCAGCCCAGCCAGCGGCACGTCAGCACCTCTGCGGGGGTCCCGGCCACAACACTGCAGAAACCAGCTCTCATCCAGGTGGAATAAATGAATGTGATACTATGCTGGGCTCCAGAGAATACAAAAAGTGGCTTTTGGAAATACCCCGGGAGAAAGTCTCGAGTCTTTGGATAAACAAAAGGGAGGAAAAAAGGCCCATTGCTGAAACCCCAAAGCAGCCAGTTCGGAAGTACTCACACTGTCCACCGCCAGGATTTTGGCCCAGATGAAGACAAGAAGCGGTCTCAGCTCGCGAGCTGAACTTTGAAGCAGCTTCAGCACATACGGGAAGATGCCGACAGACAGGGCCTGGGGAGCAGAGGGGAGAGCAAACGCCGGTGAAGGGCTGAGCATCCCGCAGAGGCAGCGCGGGGCTGAGCGCTCGCATGGTTAATGACACAGATGAGAAATCTGGTAGAAAACAACTTCCTACATTTCTAGTAAAGAGGAGATCCCTGTGTATTTGTCTATTGCTCGTTTTAATCTTGGATGTCACCAGATATTTTCAGCCTCATTTGGTCCCCGGAGACCCGGAGTTAATCTAGCACCAGCTCCTCCTCGTTGCAGCCTGCGCTATTTTCTGCTTCACGATACGCTGCGCTCTCCTCGGATGGGGCCATTTGCTCTCACAAGTAAACATATTGCAAAAGCTCAATAATTACAGGCTTCCCACTGGAAATTAAATCGGCTTCTCGCCTTGCCCAGACTTCTCACTAAGGGATTAGAGACGATGCTCTCAGGAGGACTGTGACGGCTGATCCCTGCCCAAAGTGCGATGTAAAGGGGACGTATGGGGGGGACTGTGCTCCAGCGCTGTGCTTCCAGGGGTACCACCCACCCAGCGGCTGAGCATCGCACCGGGACGCAGCCAGCGAGGTTTATAAAGCACCCAACGGCCAGAGCAAAGGCCACTGTGGGTGACCTGCAGCTGATCCTGGCTGAAGTTTATAGCCCAGAGGGCTTACACTCACCTTTAATGCATACTTTTTTCCTACCAGTGAGGGCTAAGCTGTCTGTGAAGGCATGCAGAAGGGAGTCTGGGCTGAGATGAAGGAGGAGGGCAAAGGAAACCACTGAAAGTCCCACCGTGGAGCTATTCCACATCCAGCTGGTGGTTCGTCTTCATCACTTTTGTCAACAAACAGCTCCATTTACAAGAGTGTTTTAAACTGCTCCTCTGCTTATTATTTATGATCTGCACCACGCAGGCCACTTTCCAAAATGCAGAAGGCAGCTGCTGCCTTCTCAGACGAGCTTATAAAAATCCAGAGACCAAATAGAGGAAGAGAAGAAAATGCTGCAGCCCGTAAGCTGAGAGAGCAGATGACAAACATGTGTGCTATTTTTCTGTTATTTTACATAACAAACCTTCTCATTTGTCCCAGCTATTTCCTCCTGTTTTGTCCCTTACAATATTTTACTCTGTTCCCAAGGAACTGCTCTCTGCTGTAACGCAGAAGAACAGCTCGTCGGCCTGTGACTGATACAAACCGCTGTTCTTCCAGGGACGCTTGCTGCATTTCACACCCATGATCACACACAGCACTGGACACTGCTCACAGCGGGGGAATATCTCCCACCTCCTCCTCCCAGAAATCATCCCTTGCATTTATCACCTGTACCGAGACCAAGACAGTACGTCACATCCACGCACCAGGCTGACCGCCCAGGGACCCAGGTCCAAAAACCTTCCCAGCAAGTCGAGAGCTCGCAGCCGATGCACCTGGCTCAGCAGCACCTACAGACAGAGGGACAGCGGTTATTCCCGAAGGACGACAAATCCTCGGGGCTGCACAGCAAATGCGAGAGGACCCCCAGACCGGTGTGTGACTTTGAACAAACCCATGGTCTGAACAGAAGAGCTGGAAGACAAACCCCGACTGCTGAAAGCTTTCAGCCCACAGTCACCAGCGGGTCACTGTCCCTCCTGATAACGCTCCTGCCCAAAGTTCCTGCAGACGCCTGCAGAGGTTTTCCTAGGAGTGCCGCTGTCCCCAGCCTCCGCGCCACTGCTCCACTCTCCCTCGAGCGCAGCGGTTCCTGCGCAGCGCAGCTCTGCTAGATGGAAGCAGCCCCTTCGGATTTCAGATATTCCCGTCGCACCCCCTGTTCCCCCCCCCAGGAAAGCAGGAACACGACTGTGTCCCCAGGAAGGATCCCGGGGCAAGGATGAGCCCCCGCCTCCCATCATCCCAACAGCCCCGAGGCAGAAAAAGAGGCTTTGCTTTCCTGGGGAAATCAATGGAAGAGACTTAAGAGGGAAGCAAAAGTCGTTAATAAAAATCTCATTAAACCAGAGTCTGACAACGATAATGAGGTGGCAGTTTACTGGCTTATACCTACCCTGGTGTGAAATATTAACAGACAGACTCTCAGTTCTTAATCTCCTTAACAGGTGGAAGATATTGGAACGCAGCTTTAATCCGCAGTTTAAATCGAGGAACATCCCTCAGCGGGGGGCTCGGGGAGAGACTCGCTGATTTAACTCCCCAATTCCATCCCCTTCTCAGTGTTTTTCCACTATTCAAATCCAATCCTTTGTCATGTTTAATATCGAAGAAAAACTAAATTACTTGGCTTACATCTCGTACCATGGATGACCGTTACGAGACACTAAAACTGAGCAAAGTCCAGAACCCGAAGCCAGGAGGATGTGCTAAGCACTCCCCTCGTTTCACCTCTGAATATCAGAGCTCAGATCTCGGGACAGGTCACCAGAGAAAGGATTTGGCCATCCTGCCCCAGTCAGCACCAGCCTATTCCATAAACTGAACAGAGCACGTGGCCCGATCAACAGCGTGGTTTGAAGATGCCCAGCACAGGAGGGCCAGGGGCAGCTGTTTGAGGCGAAAGCAGGAACAGAAACCAGGGCACGGGGGGAGCGACAGGAACACGTCAGGCGGAGGGTGCTTACGCAGACATCGACAACGCTGCCATTACCTGACCTTCAGAAAAAAAAATCCACAAATTTTGTCATAGCTGGGAAAAAAAATGGCTGTAATAGAGAGGGATTTCCAAGTGAAGATACAAATCCACATCTCAACACTGCCAGCATCCCACAAGAACCTTTAAGCAAATTGTGTCTTATTATAAAAGCTCCGTTTCATTGTTTTCAAAAACAAAAAAAGCCGTTGGGTCTCTCTCAGGTTTTTAAATTCCCATTTCCCAAACCGATTTGCACAATAACCTGAAGCCAAAACTGATTCAAACTCTAGAGACCTGGATGAGGATGCGGGGGGCCCCTCCCGCGATTCAGGAACTTTCACTGCGATGACGGAGTCGCTGCTCCGGGCCGCTGCCCGCGCACAGCACCGCACCGCGTCCCTCCCTGACGTCTGTCCATCTCTGCTCCTGCGCAGGAGACAGGGAAGCTAGTGACGCCCACGCGTGCACGTTAGGGATGAACCAGGACACAAGAGGAGAATTCAGAAGTCCATGTTTTACAGGATTTTCCCAACAAAGGCAGGGTGGCAGAGGGGCACAGCGGTGGCAGCGCGTGCCGCCGTGTCGGTGTGCGCGGGGATCAGACAGCTGCTGGCTCGGGCTCGTGGGGCTGCGGGTACTCTCACTGCTCCTCGATGGCTTCTCTGCACCAGGAAGCCACCCGTGTCCGCTCAGCCCTGGGCACAGCCAGAATCCAGAACAGAAAGCGACTTCTGGAAGCCAACACAAGGCCCTTCCTTCACAAGGGACCGTCCCCCTGCCCTTGGAAAGTCCAAGCTTTGCACGGCCGGCACCACGGCCCTGGCACCCTTCCTTCCCCAGGAGCACATCTAAAGGGGAAATGGAACCAACCCTTGTTGGACTTCGCCAGCGTAGGCTAAGCACTCCCAAGGGGTCAAAGCAAAGAAACACTCAGAAGGGGTCTGAAATGCCCCTTCTTCCCTCTCTGACCTGCTAACAAGGAATCTTGCTCCACTATCCCATTAATATGCCTTAATTCCAAGTGTCCCAGCTCACTCTTGCTCCAGGAAGGAAAGTAGGTTCCAGGTGACCTCTCAGTTCCTCTGCAAGGTGAAGCTACTGCAGAGCCCGCTGCTGCCAAACAATTCACTGGAAAGCAGCAAAGCTGGTGCTGGAGCAGGAGCCTGCCTCCTGCCATCGCAGCGACAGAGACAAACCACGCAGCTCTTTATCCACCTCATCTCCCGAGGCTCGGCAGGCTCCGGGAAATTCAGATTTGTCTTACAAAGATTGATGGTGCTGCCAGGCACAACACAAGCTGGCAGCTAACGGGGGGAAGGTGAGTCTTCTCCTTTAGTGAAAGAAATCACGTCCTTGTGTAAGAGACTGGAGCCATGTTCCATTCAAGAGAAAGACTAAATTTTGCTGCCTGGTAGAGAAGAGACCACGGCTACCTCGAGGAGGGTTTGTAATTCTGTCAATCCAAACTGCTGGGAAGGAGAGGCCGGAGCAGATGACAACTGAAATACAGACCTTGCCAGAAACCATCATCTGAAAAGAGGGGTTATGTTCCTCCTACATTTGCTTCTCCTTTATTCGTATGAACTGTGTCTAGTCTGAGAAAATGCCAACCAGAGCTCTGCACCCCTCCCAGGCACGGGCTTCAGGGACTTGTTTCTATGTTCCTGCAGCAAGATTTCAGCATTGCATTAACGGGAACACTCCCCAGGCTGCCCCAGCCGGGTAAAGGAGCCGTTTCCAAGCTATTTACACTGCAGTAACGTCCACTTTCTGGGAACAGAGGGAAGAGAAAGTCTCTGCCTGACAGCGCTGGCATGTAAGAGGAGCAAACAACAGAGATGTGCTACTCAGCGAAGAAATCTTCCTGCTTCAGAGCAAAAGAGGAGGCAGCAGAGCCTGGTACTGCTGAAGCTGCCAACGGACTCTAGCACCAAGTTCTGCTCAACGGCGAGTGAAGGTACGGGGGAAGGAAAGCACTTTGTCTTCATCTGCACAGGTCTAGTAAACACGCAATCAGCTCTAATTAATCCTGAAGGAGCCCACGTGGTTCATGTACCCAAACGCCATCTGGTTGATGGCACAGCGCTCAGCGGGCAGGGGATGCACAGACACACCGCAGCAGCCCTGCCTGGGCTCCTGCCCACCCCGGCACTGCAGACCCCACCCCAGCATCGCCAGCCCCCCGCCCCAGCACTGCCAGACCCCCGCCCCAGCACCACCAGCCCCCCGCCCGGCCGCCCACCTGCAGGACGATGGGGAGCTGCTCCGGGGGGTTGCGGTTCTCCACGCCCATGGTCAGCCACACCTGGAAAGCCGTCAGCTGCTCCGCAAAGAAGGGACTGTGCTGTTGGAGCAAGAACAGGAATGAAAGTTTGGTTTCTTCAAAACAAAAAAAAGTGAGGCACCTAGGGACTTGCACAGTTTATTGTTTCCAAAACCTGTTATTTTTAACTGGCAAACGCTTGTTTGAAGTTTCTTTAATGTATAAAAATCTTCCAAAGTCTGACCAGACACAATTCCCTTTAAATATGCTGCTTTCTCTAATGTAAGCGCTTGAAAACAGGAGAAGGAAAGAGGAGAGGAATGGGAAAGATATCACAACAGGTCTTGGGGAAATCTGTTCCACACGAGAAGCAGAGAGATCAGCAGCGGATTTATCTGCTCTGCAGAGGCAGTTCCACTCCTGGGCACTACCTCTGCCCAGTCCACAGCGAATACAATCCAACAGCAACGAAAACCACGTCCATCCACACCACCGTCCCCCCTGGCTCCCGCAAACAGCCTGCGAGCAGGCTGCCTCCTCTTTCCCCATTTCTCAATTCAAGCCTCGTACGCAGCTATCCATCACCTCTGACACCCGTAATGCAGCCAAAGGACTTCACACAGGCAAACAAAAATCAGAACATTTACTTAAGGTGTTCAGTCCACTAATTTAATTAGAGATATCCTGGTGGCACAAGGAAACGAGCACGGAAAGAACACGCAGAGTGCTCCGGCGTTTAACAGGCGGGACGGCAGAGCCCTGCCGAAGGTACGAGCACTGGGACACGCCCCATCAGCCAAAACACACCTGAGTGCACCCAGTAAATACAGAGGATACGAGCCTGTAGTATCTCTAGATGTAAAGGAATCCAGTTGAGGGGACAGCAAATACAAGCAGGGAAAACACTGCAGAGTGGGAAAGCAGCTGGTGTAACCACAGCCTCAACCCAAGGGGATGGGATCGATGCACCCCGCTGGCTGCTGGAACCGGGAGGCTCCTCGGCGAGATTCGACGCACACCTGGAGCCCCTGCAGCCTGCCCAGGCATGCAGAGCATCTCCTCTCCCAACACCAGCGGTGACTGGCCCAGAACCTGACACTTTTTCCCCAAAGTGCTCAGGGACCATCCTCAGGCACATCAGCATCCCCCGGAGCACAAACGTCCCTTTGCCGCCTGTCACCAAGTGCGTGGGACGGGCCAGGGATGGGATGGTGCTGACCAAAGGACACAGCAGCTTCCAGTTAGAAATCCACAGGGAAACAGCAATCACGGGGGAAGGAGGTAGGGAAGGGATGGGAGGAGGGGGAGGAAACCAACCCAAACCCCCCGAAGCCCAGCCACTTCCCTGCCACCCCCCGTACGAGCGCTGGGAGCCCGCAGCTCTCCACCAGGTTATCGTATTTTCCAGCTCTGACGGGGAAAGGACACCTGGAGAACAGGCACAGGGCAGACACACGTGGTTCATCGCCTGCTGCTGAAACAAACCAGCCCCAGAGAGATTATCAACTGCCTCCCCCAGGGCCAGCCCGCGCTCTAAACCCGCAGCGGCCGGCAAACGGGTGGCAGCAGGTAATCCTGTGAGTCACCCGGGCATCTGCCACCCCAGGCACAGCCTGCTGCTGCTGCCAGCCCCGCTAGGAAACACGCTGCCTAACCCCCACCACACCGCCCGGCCCCTACCCCTGTCCCTGTCCCTGCCCCAGCCCCTGTCCCTGCCCCTGCTCCTGTCCCTGCTCCAGCCTCTGTCCCTGCCCCTGCCCCTGCCCCGGCCCCAGTCCCTGCTCCAGCCCCTGTCCCTGTCCCTCTCCAGCCAGAGTTTCTCCCGGGACTGCCGACAACCTTCCCCAAACCCAACACTTCTCTCCGGGTGTAAATCCAGAGGTTTGAGGGCAAAGCGTTGGTTAGGACACAAGGAACAGATCGGAGGTGGGCAACGTCTGCCCGCTCCAGCGTTTGTCACAAGTGGAGCTCAGTCCCCATGCCAATGGCCAAGCGTCAGGCACCTTCTGTAGGTGTCCGAGGGACGTTCGACAGGTCAGGATCTGTCCCCTCTCTGCAGAGCGGCACTAACCTACGTGGTAGGGAGGCATGTTGGGATTTTTTTTGGTAACGAAACTGAGTGCTCAGAGTCAGGTCTTGGGCATCATTTTACTGGGAGGAGTTTCATCCTCACCCACAGGCGTGGGCTGAGTCAGACATCTCAGACAACAGTGAAGAAATCAAAGTTGATTTTCAATCTATTGCTCTAAGCAAAGTGAGAAGACATTTACAATTTCCAGAAACATAGACCCTTAAACTGCAACAATTCAGGACTCAAGAAGCAAAGCGATGCACTGAGGTTCAAACAACGGGTTAAACTGGGCACAGAACGTTTCGGGACATTGTCCAACTTACCCTAAAGGCAGTTCCTTCCTCTATAATGGTGGGTAACTGGGAAAGGCAAATATCAACCGCAAGGTCCCATGCTTGCCTGGGGAAGAGGAAAGAGAAGCTGTTACGAGTTATCCACACGTAAAGTCAAGGTAAATTTAAATTCGGATCACACACGTACGTGGACAAAGCAGTGTTGTTTGACTGCCTTAGAAATGGTTAACACTCCCTTTTTTTAAAAGATAACTCCAACACCTGGGAACTACCCAGCCCACCAGTGAGAAGGTCCAGCCCAGCATCCTCTCGGGCTGACCAACAAAACGTCAGCAAGGTAAGAAGAGCCCCAGCTGCCGCTCCCAGAAACCGCTCCTCTCCGCAATGCAGAAAGGAGCCAGAGTGAATCGAGGTCTTACTCTGTCCCTGTCCTCACGCAAAACGGAAAACGTCAACCCAACCCTGGATTAGCTCCAGCCCGTGATCCTTCAGCACACACCCCTGTGTCCATCCCAGCCCTCGCCTGCCCTGCGTTCCCGTCACATCCGAGCCGACGAGTCCCCCAGCTCCCAGCCCAGGGATGCTCCTGCGCCGCGACACCAACGCTCCTTCTCCGCATCCTCAACACGGTGTCACCGCACTGCAGAGGAGAGTCACTCGGTCTCTGTTACTCTAATTCTGAGCCGGGTTTCGCAGGGCAGCCTTGCTCACAAAGGCTGGCTCCACACCACTCACCCCAAGGATGACACGGTCACTTTTTACCCAAGAAACGATCGTCCCTCCTCTGTCCATAGGCGTTCCGTGCACTTTTCATTTTAACACCTGAACTGATGCACTCTAAAAGGCTACGGAGTTAAACCACCGCCCGTGGGGTTTCCTACACAGAAGAAACTCCTTCTCCCTCCAGACACATTTGCTCTCCCCCGGCTCGTGACCATCGTGTGTTAACAGCAATCGGTGAAGCAGTTTTTCTTCTCCTAGAGACGTTTGCAGACACCAGGCCACGGGTGACAATCAATACAGCGTGTCTGAGCCACCTGCTCTATTCTGAAATCACCCTGTTCTGAGTCAAACAGATCTCTCCATCAGAACAACCGCCGAGCGAGATCTGTGCCACGCGCCTAACGGGCTGTCCTCAACCGAAACCAATCCCTGCAATGAGGCAGGAAAACGAACCAGAAGGCTTGGGCAGTCTCCCTGGGGATCCCAGAGATGCTGCTTGGTTCAGTTGCCCCACACCTTGTCCCTCTGCCTCACAGCATTCACCTTCCGCTCGGTAACGCGCTGCCAAGATAATTAAGAGGTAAACAGGAGATAATGAACGCACGGGCAACAAATGCCTCCCACACGCTCAATAAAGACCCGTGTTGGAGGCAAAAATGTTTACACAGAGCTGATGAGAGAGAGATTTATTCTTGGTTGAGGCAGAAGCAAAGTCAATCAGTACAAATTAAAGGTAATTTTACTCCAAGCAAAGAATGAGTATTTCTGACTCCCAGGTTTCTCAGAGGAAGGGGCAATACCACCGAAAGAAATCCTCTCACACATCAGGAAATGTCAATACGTCGCGCCTGAGGTCAGTACACGAGAAAAAAACGGTTTAGAGATGGGAGACAACTGGTCTTGTCTTGTCCGCCTGGAAAAGGACTCTGCGGGGTCACCACCCTGCAGAGGCACCGGGCTCCGGTGCTGAGCTCCTCAGGGTCACTGCGGGCGAGAGGCATGGATCCCACCACAGCAGGGTCCAAAGCAGCCCCACGAGGTCCAGCCTCAAAGGTTTTACGTGTGATCAGAAAGAACAAGGAAACATTTAAACAGAGATTTTAGTAGATTGAAATCTCTTCTTACACTTCTGAAAAGAGGCCGATAGAAACCACCGCGGCCCCACAGCCAGTGCTGCTCAACCTCGTGGAAGAGGAGCCACCAGTATGAAATCCCAACAGCCCTGGAGAGCTGCTGGTTCACAGCAGTTCAGACGCCTAAAATGAGCCTCCAGCCCTCCCAAACCCGCCCAACGCCCCCGCCCTGCTCTCCGCAGGGAACACCAACCCTCCCCACCCGGGACACATGGCAGCAAGAAGGTTTTGCCCAAAGTGAACCTCATCAGGGCTGTTTCCAACCCAGGGGACTCGCGAGGCTGCAGGTGGCATGACTGCTGGGTGAGCGGTCAGATGGAGAACCCATCGCGCTGCCAACACAGACGCTGAGCGGGCATCACGGCAACGGGAAGACTCAGAACAAGCCACAAAGGAACGGTGAAGGACCGACACCATGGAGCACGTGAAGGGAAACAGAAGGGGAAGAATCCTTCCTGCGGTCAGGGTGAAAATAACGGCTGTCGGCGGGGGGGGAGGAGGAGCGGTGATTGACTGTTTTAATATGCCAAAGGGAACCAGAAAGTTGGGCAATTTGTAGATATGCTCGCTGAACTAATATCCCACTTTAGCACACAAACAAGAGATAAATTAGGGAGCAGCAGGGAACAAGGATGGGTGGTGCTGCCTTCTAGAAGTGATTTATGAAAGCCAGCCCAAGAGATCACTGCTTCTCGTCCTTCTTTGCAGAGATTGATGCTTGCAAAGCGCTTCGGAAGATTTGTTTTCACGATGTCAGGTACAACAAGAGCTGGGCAACACCTCAGCACTGCTCCTTCCTCGCTGCACTCCTCCAATAACCCCCGGGCCCCTCGCTGCTGGACAGATGAATCCACTGGGCAACAACCTACCGAGATACCGCCATGGTTCAACCTCACCATGGTTCAACCTCACCGTGGCTCAACCTCACCGTGGCTCAACCTCACCGTGGTTCAACCTCACCGTGGTTCAACCTCACCTGGATGCACGCTTCATGTTGGGATGAACCTCCTTGGGTTCAGCTGAGAAGACACACGTAGCCTCATGTATCTCCCATACATATTTCAGAATGAATGTACATTAAATCCTCTCCTTAGCTGAGGACTGACTCAGTTAACAAACAGGCAAGAGAGTGCTTTTGTTTATCCAAAACAAGCAAAGCAACGCAGCCTGCCAACAGAAACAGGCTGCAAAGAAAATAAGCCAACAGCGCCCAGCATCTCCGCCTGCACCGAGCACCCAGCTCAGCGAGGTATTCAGCGCACAGGATGGGAGCCATCATCCTGGGAACGGAGACGGCAATTCAGAATATATGAAAATTAAAAATGAAAAAGGCATCGCTGCTCCGTAATTCTACAACACAAATTAAACAGGGAAAGAGCTCCCCTGAATTTCATTATTAACTCTCTTTTCCTGGAAAAGAAATATTCATATTTTTGTCTTTATATCTGAGTTTCAATTTTTCTTTGCCCTTCAGCACAGAATCCCTATCCACATGCCCCCCGACTCCATCTATCTCCCCCCAGTACAATACCAGTTTCATTACAGCAGGACTGCTCAAACGTTCAATAATTTAACACCAGCTCATCTAGCTGCCTCCGCCTCGTTTCCCGGAGGTGCTGCAAAGTTTGAACTTTTAAGCAGAGAACAGAAGGCTGAGGGTTCCAGCTTTGCCCAATGACTGGGTTATTCTGCAAATCCACCAAACGTTCAGTAACCGCAGCCCACAGCAACCCTCCAACAGCACCAGTGATGCGCGCTGGTCCTCCTTCCCCCGCATCCCCACTCAGCTTAAATTTTCTGGGCTGAGTCAATGTCTAATGCTTTTAATTCTCATGTCACATCTTTTATAACGTGTTATTGATGTCTTTTAGTGTCCTCTCTTCTTCTGGGAACAGTTTGTGTTTGCACCACACTCACTATCGGGGAGAAGGAGTATTTCTTCCCGGGACGCTCACGCTGGGGATCCGCCAACGAGACGCTGAAGCCACCGGCAGCCTCGGGGCTCAGGCACCAAGGTATCTGCTTGTCTGGATTGTATTTCTGGAACTGCTGAACATTTCACATCTTTTCAAGTATGTTGGACAAGATTTTTCATGTTTGTTTTTTTCTGCGAGTACAGTTCAGCAGCACACCCTGTTAGACTGAATTTCCCAATTCCAGCCTGAATCCACCCGCTTCCCAGCGACGCCGTGAACTCCCCGAGCCTGCCGCAGGGGAGGCAGCTGGGAAGCCGCTCACACACAGATATTTAAAAAAATATTTATTGCTATGAATATTTGGTACCACTATGAAATCCTTCTTCCTTCTCCCAGTGCATTCCCCTGCTCTAGCCACAACTTCAAGCACACACTTTGCTATTTCATCCTTTTCTCTCCATTTAACTATTTGCCCTCTGTTAATGGGTCTTGGAGACGGTAAGACTAACACATGACACAAGAAAATCTGGTTTAATCACTGGTGTCATCTGAATTAATCTAATCCTTCAAACGTCCCATAGTTCCAAACAGTCCTTCAAACAATCGCTCTCTTGCGGGGACACCAAGGCTAACCTCAGGCTAACGGAGGAACCAGCGAGGAGCCCCGCATCCGCCCGCAACGCTCCCAAACGTTCAGAGAGCCCAGCTCCGCTCTCACCCGTAACTGGGTTGCTGCATTATGGTTTTCTTTGCAGCTAGAATTTCAAACTTATTTCATTTGCACTACGTTATGACTTTCCTCCAAGCAGAGTCTCGGGTTGGTGTACACACCGCTGCAGTATTTCTATGAGGGACAAATCACAGCTCTTCCCAAGCATAATTAAGGTATTTCATTTTTAATATACGACCTGTATTGGGAATGATTTCCAAACACATTATTAGGTCCTTTCAAAGGCCGTGAATATAACTCGCTGCCACCAGCAGTAATGTATAAACCAGAATCCATCACAAGAGAGATCAAGATGCTGACAGAGCACCAAGCCTCCATTCTTCCTGCACAACAGAGCCGAGGACTCTCCAAGCTGAGCAGCACAGCCAGTCGATCAACACGGATTAATATTAACACTCGAATTACAGCAGCGCCTGCAGCAGCCAAGGAGCTCCAGCGCCAGGCACCACGCAAACAGCTCCTGCCCAGAAGGGTTTATGTCCAAGCAGGTGGAACGGAGAATGCCAATAAAACCGAGACACACAAAGAATGAAGGAATGTGTCAGAGCCTACCGAACAGGGCAGGGTCACGGAGATCAGCTCTCCCGGTTCCTAAACACAGCACCCTTCCTGGTGAGCTAAAAAGATTGAAAGCTTGGGGGTCAAATTTTCCATCAAAAAATAAATTTTCATTTTTCCTCAGTTGTTCCGGTAAACAGGATAATTAACAGAGCAGGTAGCAGCGGTCTCCTAAATGAATTGACTACAACAAAATTTTTAAATTTTCCAAAAGAAGTCAAAATCTTAAAAAGTTGTTTTCAAGAGGACCACACCAAGAGGAGCAGAAGCTCGTACCTCCAGCAACCTCTGTGCTCCTACTACAGCCACACAAGACCCCCAGATCGTGAGACATCTGAGCGTGACTTTGGGAAAATTCTCAAACAAGCAGAGAGAAAGGCAGGCGAAAAAGACAAAGAGCAAATGGTCCAGGCAGGATGCAGGAAATGGGGCAGCTGGGACTCAGGAGCTACGCTGGGACATGGATTATGTCTGCACACAGATCCCATCTTCAGCCCCTCTCCCCGCTGTGAGTGTGCAGAACGGCTGGAGCCCGTAACAGCAGAGAAAGGCGGAAATCTGGCGTGGTGCCGTTGTGCACGGAGGGGCAAAGCCCAGGAACCCAGCTGAGCATCCAGAGAGAAACGGAAGAGAGGAGAACACACACACACACATATACTGGAGACCCCAAAACATCCCACCACCACCTGGCTGCAAGGATAAAGCAAAGCCTGGGTCAGGAACTCAGGCAGGATCCCAGCGAGGGATGGGGCCGTCAAACAGCCCCAAGAACCACGGCCCCAAGAGCACAGGAGGGGGGAGGACAGGGGGTGGGGAAGTCCCTTAAGGTCTGAAGTGGGACCCTGGAGAAGGATACACCCCAGAGCCGCTGTTTGCTCTCACGGCACATCTCTGTCACCGTAGGAGGGGACCCTGGAGGTTCCTGCCACCGCCTGCAGATCAAACCATTGCTGACACCGCAGCAGCCAGGATTCGCTCCCAAAACCACTTTCTGACACACTGGGTATGAAAAAAAATCTGTGAAAAGTCTCGATAAAATCAGCAAAAACGTGCTGTACCACCCACCACGCAACAATGCAGACACAGATTCACCGTGACCATCAACCCCCCCTGTCTGGAGTTTCCGTTCCTCTCCTGCCCTCCAGCCCCAGCNCGCTGTTTGCTCTCACGGCACATCTCTGTCACCGTAGGAGGGGACCCTGGAGGTTCCTGCCACCGCCTGCACACAAACCATTGCTGACACCGCAGCAGCCAGGATTCGCTCCCAAAACCACTTTCTGACACGCTGGGTATGAAAAAAAATCTGTGAAAAGTCTCAATAAAATCAGTAAAAACATGCTGTACCACCCACCACGCAACAATGCAGATGCAGATTCACCGTGACCATCAAACCCCCATCTGGAGTTTCCGTTCCCCTCCTGCCCTCCAGCCCTGGTACCTGGTTCATCCAAACCCCTAAATGGGTTTGGAGGTTTCAGATCGGGGCCCGTTAGAAAACGCTTGAATGAAAGGTGATACCGATAAGCACAGATCATTATTTTTAGAAAATATTTAAGCGAGCCCTAAATTAGTTTCTAAATCTGTCCTTTCTGAAAGTCCGTAACCCTGAACCGAGCCACCTCTGACAAAAGTGGAATTTTCCCCTTTGCCAGATTTGCGTCAAACTGCACATTTTTTGGAGGACGCTGAATAAAGTGTGTCAAGGGGTTCTCTGCTCACCGGCTGTCTACTTTGCTAGTGTTTGGGATTCACAAGGAAAAAAGCCCCAAATGTGACTTTTCTGATGGAATTTCTTCTTCTGGTAAATCCTAAAAAGCAGCAACAACGCCATTGTCCCATGGTGTGGTCCAAGGGCTTTCCAGAGGCTTTGACAGCACCAGGAGAACTACAACCCAGGCAAAGAAAAGAAGGTGTTTCTAGAATCCATCGTGCTGCCGTGCAGGGAATGGGACACGGAATGGGACCCAGGTCCTCCCCGTTTCATTCCTGCGGCTCAGCGCGAGGACGGCAGCACCAGCTCCCAGTCATGCTCCCGCAGGACAGCAGAAACACGGGCTTTTAATATGCCGGCAGTAAGAATGAATTATATTCCACATGGAACTGCAAATACAGGGTTTTAATATGTTGGCAATAAGCAAGCTATAAATAACTCCAGAAATTTACGGGTTTAATTTCAAAATTTCTGCAAAAAACGTGCTCAACTCCCTGCAACTGGAAACACACAGTCCTGGGGCTCCAGCTCTGCCACACCTACCGGCCACGGGATCCCCGGCAGCTCCCTCTATGCTCCACGTACAAACGTCCCCGTCCCTGATGTGACACAGTGACAAACAATTTACAAACGACCGGAGCAATTTTCCCCAAAAGTCGCTAATCCAGAACACTCGAGGAGATCGTTTGCTGCGCAGGGCTGCCCCGCTGCTGTAACTCCAGCCCAGGTCTCTCCTACTCCCTCCTCGCTTTTCGATAGCGAGAGCAGCTCCGTCCACCCAGCACACGCCTCCTCGCTGGCTGTGACACCTGCCACTGTGCTGGGGGCTCTCTGGCCTTCGCTTGCTCCTGTTTCTGCAGGAACCCACGCCATGGGGAAGATCAGCATCACGCTGATTCCCAGCCCCTCCTGCCCCCTCCACATTTCTTTTCCTCCACNGGGGAAGATCAGCATCACGCTGATCCCCAGCCCCTCCACATTTCTTTTCCTACATAGTTTTCTGGGGGAAACTCACAGGAGCTACATCAGCTTGCCTGCAGCCGTTTGTACCTGGCCAGATTCTGCACTGTTCTGTTCTTCACCGTACTGAATAAAAAAATGAAAGCAAGTGTCCTTGTTCCTACTGTTAGCATTATTTTTATTTTTCTTCTTCAGAGGACATTTGTTTGATAGCCAAAATCACACTGAAGAGCTTTCTGACAACTGTGCCACCTCCATTCCCACTCCTCATCTTACAAACAACAGCACAAGGAGCTGATGAACTCTGCAGCAAAAAACTCCTCCAACAAGCCGAGCCGAGAACCTTCCCCCCGGCCCTCAGCCCTCCCCTCCATCACCATCACAGGCGAGCGGCTTCACCCGGGAAAAGAAAGGCAGCAGATGCCCAGGGTCTCTTCTATTGGGAGGGGAAGATTACGTGGCTGAGCTGAAGCTCCTGTATCGCGGATCTGCCCGGAACGATGTGTGCACGGAGCAGCCACGCGTTGGGCGACGGGTATCACGCTGCCACACGCCGTTTCGGTTTTGATCCCCGCAAAGCACCGCGCAGATTGAAGCGGCAACAATCGCTCATCGCTACGGCGCCCGAAATCTCCTTACGGCATCGGGACCCGCGGGCTGACACTCACCACATGGCGTGCATGTAGGTCGGAGGCAGGCGCGGGCTGCTGACGGGGGTGCAGTTGTACGATCTCATAATTCTCTCTGCCAAGAGAAAGTTACGAAATAAACTGGCCACCAGCAGGTCTTGCCTGAAGAGCTTCTGGAAAAGATCTGCCGGGAGATCACATGAATTACCAGATGTTTATCTTTGTAACTTAAGTACCTTATGTAAAATCCAAAAATCGTTTAAAACATAAAAACATGTTAATATTTTATTATTCCAGTAACAAGGAATCTACAACAGTTCTGCAGCTGACATGATATGACAACTATTAAAAGGAAATCCTGCTTCTGAGTCCCCTTAGAGCATCACAGTTACTCTTCATTTCATTAACAGAATTAAATACTTTCTATCTCAGGTTCTTTTTTGGCTTTTCTGGATAAAATTCCCCTTTTGTTGTTTCACTTAAGCTCAGCCTGACTAAGTTTTCGGAAATGAGGGAGGCAGAAAAAGAAAGAAAATTATTAAAGCTAAAGCAAACACTCTGGTGCAAGAAGGAAACCCTTCTGGTTCTAATAGTGGGGTTGCTGAAGTTCTTCTGGTAGAAAAGAGCAAACGTAACAGTTTAACGAGCCTTACGATCCACTCCTAAGATCCTTTCGATATCAGGCTTTAATTTTCTCCTCAATTCAGTGTCTCATTTATCTCATTCTTCATCCTTCTGTTCTGAACAAGCAACGCTCCCAGCTGATGGAAAGCTGATGCCCCTGCCCAAGCCTCACCTCTAGGCAAGACGTTCCACGCGATGGTGTCGGTGATAGCCGTGAAGATCCAGTTCAGCTCTCCCAGCGGGGTTCTCCTGTCGTTCAGCCTTCCAGGAATCCTACAAGTGAGGAAAAAACAAGCAGGTTTCCTATCAAATTTATTTTTTTGAGATACACACACGCACAACCCTAAGCCTCAACGAGGGCTCACAAAAGACAGAATTTACGTTGCCAGACAAACTCTCCTTATCCAAAACCTTTCACACAGGAATTTGCTTGCGAGGTAAAGGACCATAAACAAGGAACGGTCTGCAGATAACGGAGCTGAATTTCCATGTTGCATAAAGACTCATCAAGTAGAAAAAAAAACAAACCAGAAAAAACCCCCACCCCCCTCCAAGGAAACAGCAGCTGGGCTCGGAAAGCCCCGAGCTTTGGGGACGGTGCTGGACAGGCGGCCAAGCCCGCAGCACGGCTCGTGCGCGGGAGCCGGCAGCGCCCTGGGAGGGGATTTTCCCCGGTATTGCTGAGACTGGAACTAGAACGTTTTGCCCAGTACTCACACCTTGCAATTCACCTGAACTGCCTGAAACCAGGACGTACAAAATATAGAAGATGGAGAAAAAGCTTAAGAAAAAAAACCAACTAGTGAACGAATGTCATACAGCGAGAAACGTGAAGTCATTCCATCTGCAAGGTCATCCCACCTACCAAGGAACAATTTGAACACAGTGGATAAACACTCACAAGAGAGAAAAATCTTGGTGCCGACAAATACTTTACACAAGCAGAGAAAGGAAGAAGAGCACTTGACCGTTAAAAGAAAAGGAAGCAACTCAATCTCCATCTCTCAGAGGTTCAAGGCACACACGCGTCAGAGGAGCACGAGTTATCCGACTCTTCGGAGGAGTAACCCAGTGAAATTCTGCAGCCCAAGATGTGCAGAAGGTCAGAGCAGACACACTAACGTCTCCTCTGGGCTTAACATGTATTACTCTGAGCATCAATACACCGAGGCAGCAGCCTGAGCAAGGCACAGCCCGTGCGGAGGAACAGCGATGCTCCCCCACGGAGCTGGCTGCTCCAGGGTCCAGGATCTCGGTCACCTAGACCAAAAAAGTCACTCTGATTTCATCCGGGAGCTGAATGAAGATCTTGGGCTGTATTTGTTCATCCACAGTAAGATGTGAGGTCCCAAGAAACTCCAGGACCAACACAATCGGATTTCTGTGTCTGATGAGACCAGAGGACAGCCGACAGCGACTCCAAAGCAACCCACGGACAACGCTTCTCGCAGGGGGAGAGGTGGCTGGGAACTTCCTTCAGCATCCCTCAGCTTCTGCCTCCATCCACACGTACTCTTCCTAACCATGCTTTCTAATGCCTACTTGCTTCTCATAAAAAGAAAAACAAGAAAAGAAGAAACAAACCCACAACAAACCACAACCACCCACCCACCCATGGCCAAGGCTTGGTCCGGGGCTGGCTGACGGATGCTCCAAACACAGACACACAGCCCGGCACTCCCGAGAGCGGCTCTGTTCCCTTGAGAAAGTACCCGAGATGGGATGGGGAAGTTCCAGAAACACCCACCCAACCTGCCAAGGCATCCTACGGATTTAATCTTAATACAGCTGAGCTTCCCTTCTGCAACAAGCCCTCAAACATTAAAAGTATCCAGACAAACCCCACGAAGCAAGCGCAGTTTATTCTCCTGATACGCAGAGCGGTACTACTGCCCTGCGGGGTCAGACGAAGCATCCTCCCTCGTACAAATACAGTTTTTCTAAAGCAGCTAGAAATTAACATCTCATAAAAAAGCCCTGGCTGTCTTGCTCTCAGAGGAAAAACCCGGGTCTCTGCGTCGGTGTTTGTTCACGGGTCCCCGCGAGCAGGCAGAGGGGACACAGGGCCACACAAGGGCTCCCGGGAGGGTTTCACACAACGCTGGCATTGCAGAACAGCCTCCGCAGCAAAGCAGCCGCTGCGCCTAAACCAGAAGGTCACGAATTAGAAACCAGAGTGATCCTGGCTGGGATCCCCCTGCACGCCCAACGCTGAGCCATCTGACGGCCACTTTGAAGCCAGTTCTCAGTGGAGTCGGGAACGGGGTGTTTGAACCTTCACACCGGACGGAGAGCTCTGTGCACAGCTGCACTCAATTCCCTGCTATCCAGCTCGGATTGTGAGCTGATAGGGACCTTGCTGATGCTGTGAAACCCAAAACTGCTGCCAGCAGCCCAACCCTGGGACTTGAATACTGACTTTCTTGGGAAACAAGGTATGCTTCTTATTTTTTTTATTTAAAACGCTTAAAATAACTACTCATTAATACAGGATAATTGTCTTTTGGACTTTAAAACACATTTGGTATTTTTTCACAATATGCCTGTCCCTTCTCAGAGGGGCTGCAAGATCCACAGAAAGCACAGCTACCCCCGAGGGAGCGCGGCGAAAGGCATCAACAGCGTGCCATCCTCGGATCTGACGTGGCCTCGGGCGAGTTCCTTTTCTCCCCGCCCGCGTGTACAGCCAGGAAGAGAGCAATGCTGGACCCCCTCCAGCATGGTGAGGATGAACACTGTTCAGAGCTTTGGAAACCTGCGTGTCGGGTGTTAACGGTGAGGGCAGAGCAGGGGAACAGCACAGGAAGGGAAGGAGATCCATTTCCCCAGCTGCACAGAGCCCCAGCAGAGCTCCGGGAACTCGGAAGCAGCCGGCAGGACAGCGGGGCACCCAGGCTCCCATCGCAGCTGGAGCAGTCGCAGATGACATCAAACACAACGTCTCTTCTGTTCCTAGGTGGGACTACTCAACCCCTCACCCCAGAAACGGGAGGACGGTTTGCGGTACCCCAGGGATCATCGTGATCATCGTCCAGAATTAAAGTTTAAGCTCCTGCAGAAGAGGGAATCTCAGCTCTCAGACTGCATCCGAACATACTCCGAGGGCAGGGACAGCGCCTCAGCCGCCCACCAGCCAAACCCACCCCAGGAATCCCATCTTCACGCATTGGGACCCAGGGGTACCCGCCGCCCGCCCCAGGAGAGCGGCACCACAGACCCCATGAGAACCAGCGTCACCAGCCACCACAAAGCCACAGGAGACACACTGCGACCTCCTGCTTGTCTCCTCACACTCTATGGAGATTTATTTGAAATAATATGGGTTTGTTTCAAAACATCATCTCTACCTCTCTCCAAGGGGTCGAGGTCACATCACTTCTATTATTTTTGCAGAGTTCCACTGCACAAATCCACTTAATGTCATTCTTCAGACAAACCACCTCGGGGTGAGCGCGTTTCCCCGGTCCAACGCGCTCTTTCGTCCAGTGGCTATAGACTAAAGCTTTTCTAATTTCTATTTGGGCACACATCTACACAACCAGAATGTCACAAGGCTCCAAAAAGCACTTTTTCCCCCGAGGAACACCACTGTCACCTTGCTATCACATCTCCTGCTGTCCCTCGCATTACGCTCTGACAATCGGCGAGAGCCTCTGACAGCGAGGACAAAGCAGACCTCATTTGTAAAAACTATTTTTGAGGGAGGGGAAGAAAAGGAAAAAAGGGCAGGCTGTCTCAGCTGCTCGCTGCAATTTAACATCGCTGGACCCGCATTGCTCCTTCCATCAGCTTCCTGACAGCCACCTTTGCAGAGACCTAAATCACGGCAGCCTCTTGTGAAAAGCGAGGGCTACAAAATGTCAGGGTCACTAAAGAGCTCGTGCGAGGTGGAACCATCCATGTCCTTGTCAGAAATTCAGCAAAACCCCATGAATCACTTTAATTACAGGGGAAGCGCTTACTTCCAAGGATGCCTGGTCATCCCTCCTTCCTTCCCTCGACTTTTGGAACGTAACGTAGATGACATTGGGATATGCTCAGGCTTCAGAAAACAAGATGTTTTGGTTCCGATGTTGACCCGCAAACTCTTGCAATCATTGTAGTTTGGAGAAATAAAGTTTATTTCGCTTTTCAGTCTTTCAGGAGAAAAAGAGAGCACGTACACCGCAGAAAAGGGGTAAGAGCAAGGCAGGCAGGCTGCGGAAATCGCCTGAACTGGCAAGAGCTGCTCAGACAGGATGGGGGAACGTGCCCAAAGCCAATGTGCCCTCATCACCAACACCACCCGTGACACAGCCTGCACTGGGCTCCCGAAGCCTTGGCAGACCACTTGAGAACGACAAACTGTTTGAGGTTCTTCAGTTATTTGTTCGAGAGTGCTGGAAAGCTTTGCACACCACTGTTCCCGCCTGTCAGCTCTCCGTTTAAAGACACGAAAGAGGTGTTGCCATGAAAACCATCCTTTCGATGATGATCTTCACTCTGCAGTCACAATGGGCTTTGCCCACACTAGAGACTGATACGCTGCAACAACGGTGATAAAATTAAATACTCCGTTTCAATAAAAGCAGATTTATTACAGAACAGAAACTTTTTAGAATAACATCTTCAAAAGCAAAGTTTTTCCTCAGCTCAAGTGCTAATGAGGCACGTTACCAACAGGCAGGGTGGCAGAGCACCCATCACACCGCGGCCGGTAACGCTCACCGACACACTCACCTTCTGAAACACGCTCCTGCGCCTTTTCCTGAATTTTCTAGAAGAAAATAAAGGGGCTGGAAGCTGCCTAACCTAGGTCTAAAGGCAAACCAAGAATTATAGTTTTCCCACTATAAACAGAATAATAATATACAGAACAAACAGGCTGGAGTGTTTCAGAATCTGGACTGGCACAAGGTTGATGAAATATCTGCAGAGACACCGCACCCTGCGGCAGCTGCGATGACACAGACCATGGTCCCGTCAACATCAGAACATCCTTCTGCCTTCCACTGCCTTCAGCCACTTGCCCAAAAGGTGACAGGATTTGTCCCTCTCTAGTCCTGCTGAAACCAACAGAACTTTTCCCTTTCAACCAAACGCCTTTCTGCACCCAGACACAACTCCTGCTGATTTCTGCCAAGCCAACCCCAGCAGCTCCGGCAGTATTTCCTCCCACCAGGCAGGCCATGTATTCCAGAAGGCAATATTGCATCTCGATGGAAATAGAATTTCAGTTTAGCATTTGGCCTCGTTTGCTTACACAGCAACAACAATTTTATTTATTTAAGCAGAAGTACAGTCAGCAAGGTGGTTACCGTACTCCAACAGGTTTTGTCCTTTTTTGAACAAACCACCGCTTCCAACGACTTGCCACGCAACAAAATCTCTTCCACGACTGCTGAGCTCGCTTCAAAACCTTCGCAAAAGGTGCTGTTTGTGTGAGTTTTGGAGGGGAGAGTGCTAAAGCAATGCTGGCCAGCCCCCAGCCTGGCAGCAGGGCGCGTTCCCCCGACACCCAGCCTGAGCCGCGGCTCTTGGTCCGGTCCCCAGCGACACGAGCCCCGACCCCTGCGGCCACAGCTCAGGGCACACCAGCCTGGCAGAGGAAAAGCTGCCAAGAGAGACCGGAGCAGCTGATATTTGCTACTACAGCCACACGCAGAAAAAAAAATAATGATCCGAACCAGCTGCTGTCCTTCGGCTGCCCTCCCATTTACCATCCTGGAGGAGACTGATTAGTGAGCTCTGAGGGCGAGCACCAGAGGTATTTGTTATGTTGCAGCATAATTTCCACATTTTCTCCAATTACATTACTTTTGCCATGGCATATCTTGGGATTTTATTTTTCCTACTTTGCCTTTAAACTGGCTCCTGCTGGACCATTACTCATCAATAATCAACCGGCGTTAAAACATTAATAATTTCCAGTCTGTGACATCCGACAATACTTAAAGTGGAAACAAAATTAATTTTAGTCTCAAATTTGTTATTTCTGGCGATTTTTATAAATGGATTCTGTGCTGGTGAATGACAGCCTAGCGACGGGCTCCTGCTCTCGCAGCAGCAGCAGCACAGGCTGCAGCAAGACAAATCTCTCCCACGCCGCTCCTGCCCACGTGGCTCAGGGCTGACATTCACAATGGTCCTTTGTCACAAACCCTGACAGCCGGGGACGGGGCTCTTTCCAGCTGTGGCACCATATTCGTGCAGCCATTCGGACAGGCTGCCCTCCGGGTGGCCCCACCAGAAGCTTTCAGGTCACCAGGATTTTGTTTAGAGGATTCCCTCCCTCTGTAAAACGGACAAAACCACCTCCCCTGCGCTCTGCCCGGCTCAGCGACGGCCGGGGAACTGCCCTTCTCCCGCTGAACAGCTTTTAACCTCAGGACCATCTCACCTCCCCACAGCAGAAGCCCTGCCAGCACAGCTGGGTTAGCCCCGGGGTAAATCCTCCTGCTTCTCTTCTCCCCCAAAGCAGAAGGAAAACAAAACCCACCGCGATCCCACCGCGGGTTTCAACAAAAACAACACCCAGCAGAGGACCTTTTCCGACACCGACGCAGCTCTGAAAACCGCTCTAACGCTTCCTTTGATGGCCAGGGTCCTGCCTCTAGTATTCCAGTCCTAAACTGAAAAATTATTTTTATTTTGGTAAGATCAGTGTCCCTGAAATACAGCTTTACAGAACCAGTGCTTAGCTTCCCCAGCTGAGACAAGCTCAGATAACCCCGTCTCCCCACATGAAATCAGCACAACTCAACACCCCAATTCACTGGCGAGCCTGCCCCTTCTAAAACGTGTTCGGGAGGAGCCAGGAGCCTTGGGAAGCATTTTCAACCTCACCTGAAGGTAAAGCACACAGGTTAACACGGGATGATTCACTGAAGCCAAAACTGAACAGGAAATTTTATCTGCTGCAACCTCACCCTCGTCACTTCTGCTGGAACAGATCATCTGCCGTCGGCAGCACGAGCAACAAACGATCGCTGCACCTCGCCACGCAGAAGCTTATTAAAAACCAAGGAAGTCTGATAATAGATTTCTATTAAGAATTCACACTTATCATCCAGATCCCCATCCTCCTGCCCCCTTTCCGCATCCCCTTCAACCCTCCAGCTTTCATCTGGGACAAAAGACGGTAACTGGACTCTGGACATCTGTATGGCAGAAGAGTTCTAGTGAACCTCAACAACAGTAGTTCTAGAGTCAAAATTTCTCAGAACCGGAATGAATGATCTTTAATTAAGCACTGCCAGCAGTTGGTGTGTGTGTCAACCTTCGAAAACCATCTCAGGGAGCACAGACCCCCTGCACCGGGTGGCTGCGAGCGCCTGCTGCCCTGCCTTTAAGAACATGCTTCCCTTAAAGAGTCTTAAAAACCAGCAAAGACTACAGTGGACAGTTATTATGATTTCAAAGTCTACCTTGTTTGCATAAACTGAAGTAGAATTGGAACAGCACTTGTCTTGGTTAACCAGTTGGCCCCAGCTGCCTGGCAACCAGTAACTATGCTCCCAAGTGCTGGAGAAAAGCACCAGAACACGTTTCACTGGTGTGGATCTGAACGTACCACCACTGTCAGACAAAGAGCAGAGGACAGCACAGTGACGAGGTGACAAGCAGTATTTTTGGTGAAGTGTTTTCCTGTCCAGGGGCTGGTTTGGTGCCGTGGGGTGTTTGGCAGCTCTCAGGGCGCGAGTGCATCCTCCGCCACCGTCCAAAATCCCACCGACCCCAGCCACACGCGGGCTTTCCGGGAGCACGGCCGCAGCCCGTGTCTGCAGTTGCCACTTCTCTGGCTGGACTGGGGCGACAGCGAGAGCTGCGGGACCTGAACGTGCCGAGCAGAGCCCCGGCGCAGCCCTAACTCCCCGCCGGCACGCCGCTCCCCGGCCACGGCTCGCTTTCAGGGCAAGGCAAGAAATGCCAAACACTGTAGGTGCAGACTCTGGGAGAAGCTTTCCAAAGAAATTTCCTTGCAGACAAACAAGAGAAATGCTAGAAATAATGAGGAAATATAGAGCAACAGGAAAAAAAAAATCATAAAATTTGGCTTACTTCTCTATTAAATCCAGTGTGACTCCTGGCACCAGCCTGACGCTCTTCTGCATACAGAACCTGCAGAGAAGAGAATAAAAATAAAACATACTAATTGAATATTTAACGACAAGGTTCTGTGGAAAGAATATGGAAGGAGGTTTCTTTATTACAGTGCTTCTGCTTTTAAAATGGTGCTTGGGTAGAAAACTCTGCCACAGCGTAATGAGAACCAAGCACGGCACCAATATTTGTCACACTCATGATTATGCGGCGATTTCCATCGCCAGGTGTCAAAACCAGGGTATTGTAACTGTCACGGTGACAAGTTTTCCAACACACAGCGGGAGGGAAAAGGGCTCGCAGTCATCCAGCGCGGTCCCTCGGGAGGAGCAGGACGACGGGAGAGCGGGGAGGCGGATGCTGCTGGAATAACGATCAGCGCTGGACGGGCTTCCCTGGCCCCGCGGGCAAGAGAGTGAGGAAGGGGGGACGGGAGGGATGCGTCAAGTTCAAACGCCTCCGTAATTTCATTAAAAGAAGTGCTGACTGCATTTCCTCGGCATTACAAACACCACTATTTTGGGAACGCCGCCCCGGAGAACGCGGAGCCCCGCTCGCACGACCACTCGCTGTGCCTGGAGGATCCCTTGAGCTGCTACAACCCAGCCGTGGTGGGAAGACAACGGGACTGACAGCCTGTTCCCGAGGGCTCGGCTCTCTCCTCCAGCCCTCTCGGGGACGTGCTTTGTGCCCGGAGAGCAGGGGTGGGAAGCAACAGACCTGGGAAGCAACAGACCTGGGAAGCAAACCCAGCGAATTCAGCCTGAGAAATGCCTTCCTCCACTGTGTTCCCAGCCCATCTTCCCAGGATTTTAGAAATCCACCCTCTGTTGTTTAATGAAGAATTCACACAGCAATGTGATATAAGCTGATCTTTAACCTCTGCAGTACTGGGGGGCTCGGCTGCCCGGGAATCCCCCCTCCCGCAGGAGCCGGAGCCGCTGCAGCAGGAGCCCCTCCTTCCAGCAGAGCCAGCATAGCCACATCCAAACTCTTCCCCAGGCTCTTCCCCAGGTAGAGGGAACAATTACTCCTCTAAAGACAAGATGTGCAGAGGTTATTTTTGAAATCTTGAGGACACTCCAGCTTTCTTGTGGCTGCCCCTGCTTGCAGGACATCCATTACTGCCCAGCCCAGGGACGGGCTCTGGAAAGCTAAGCGGTCTCCAGGCTGCTTTTCTGGCGTGTGTGCCATCCATCATAAAAAAACATAACTCATAAAGCTACCTATGAGCACCGCAGTGGGATCCCTATACGATCTGCTAAAACATAAAAACCTTACACCGCTGCTTCGCAGAACGACGCAGGGAAACACCCGTCTCAGACAGGAGCTGCAGGATGCGGCGCGGCAGAACTGGGTCGCTGTCATCAGGCTGGAGACTCCCTGCAGACTGAGGATGCCACAAGACTTTCTAACTCCTCTGCTCGATGCCTCCACGTTATGACACATATGAAAGAGGACGCTGACAGAGCCAGCACAACTCTGCACCCTCACACATTTGCTTTCCACAAAGAAAGACGAGTTCCACTTATCACCACGTCACGCAGCATTTTGTATTTACTTCGGAAGCCTCTCACCCAAGCTACGATTTGGCGTAACCTCACTCAGCAATATTTTACAGGCTCACAGATCCCCAGAACAGCACTGCAGCAAGACAGGGTGTAACAAACCCCCGAGCATCCTCATGCTGCTCCGCTCGGCCAGCCTCCTGCGCAGCAGCAGAGCACAGGGGCACGCAGACACACCAGCCACCTTCGGGCGAGGGTTTCTCCCAAGCACGAGGCTTTTTCTTGCAGCTTGTTGGATGAGAGGTGGAAAGCCTGCCCCACGCACTCAGGACACACAGCAGGAGAATGCCGCCGTGCCGCGGGCTTCCTGCGGCTCCCACCGCCGAGGGCCAGCCACCAGCCGGTGTTTCCACATCGGGACGCGTTCTGCAGCCGCCACTTCCCAAAGGAGCTGCGAGGATTGCACTGCGGGCAACATGGAAATAAGCTCAGACCCCACTTATTTCATCTGATGGCAAAATAAAACCAGAGTGCATTAGACTGGTGAAGAACCACCCCTTGTGCCCCCAGCCCGGATCTGTTTGATGCTCACCAGAACGGGGGAAAGCAGCAAGCGGTGGCTGCTTTGGAACATCCTGGGCTTGTCACCACCGTGAATATTCCGAAAGGGATCCGCTCATTAAAAGCCCGTTCAGGCGGCAGCAGACTCTCTGCATTTCCTCTCTAACAACCGCCGATTGCCAAGAAAATGTACCCGTAAACAAAATGTTCCTCATCCGGTGTCTGCAACCCCCGTTACCACTCCAAGGCTCTAAATGCGACGTATCAAGGGATGGTTGGTGTCACCGTCACAAACACCAGGTGAAATATGTCAGAGCTGCACGTAAACACCCGTCACCGCCAGGCGATAGAGAAGAAAACCAGGAATACGCACAACAGTGCTCAGCGGGGCTCTGCTCAGGTACCACAGGAATATTTTGACACTCAATTTAGTTTCTTCAAATAAATTTAGGACAGAGGATTGGCTCAGTTAACCCCCCAAAATCTCAACCAGAAATGCAAAACAAATACATTAGAAAAAATACTTTAAATGTTTGTTTTAAACGGCCCAACAGAAAACCAGCTGTCACAGGTCAAGCTCTCTTTTCCACGCACTCACAAGCTTGCTCTGCTGGAGTTCTGGTGTACAACCTGCCTATTGAAACTCCTGAGGCCAAACAGTTCCCAAACTTTGTTCCTCGGTGGTTTGGGGGTTTCCAGCACTTTTCAGGAGCCCTGTTCCTCTTGTACGAGTGTGACTGCAGAGTTCAAAGCCATAGGGACAAGCACGGGCTTCTCCCTGATGTGTAAAATTGTGAAAATATAATTGCAGCTTGTTGATGTCTTAAGGGACTGATGATACCGTAAGTTCATGACGCACTGCTGATCACAGCTTCCAGTACAGTCACTTTTTGCTTTAGGCAGTGCGAGCCGGGGATCTGCGCAAAGCAGCGCGCCGAACACACTGATTTCTGTCCGATTCTGCAAAAGCTGCGTCTGCGTCCCGGTGAGTGCACATCACTCAAGATTAACCACCCATACGGCTTAGCTCTAAGCTTGCCTCACACACAGTTATATATAGTTACACCATAGATTTGGAATACGTCAGCCCACAGCAATCATTAGACGTGAAGATAATCGGTGCCAAGCCAGAACCCGTACGCTGGGCTCCCGACACTGTCAGACCGTCCTCAAGAGTTTCAGGCACCACATCCCGAAGGACACGGCTGACCCGGCTTTCTCTTACCAGCATCAATTTTTCTTTCCCTGAAATTAAAACTGAAGCGGATGCAGCTGCAACCCCATTTGAGAAGTGATTTCGTCCATCAGTTGTTTACTTAAAATGCAGAGTGCAAAATGGGATGCACAGAAATGTATTTATCAAACCTTTATTCGCCCATAAATTCAGCATGAGAAACCTCATCAGCCTGTCAGTCCCGAACTGCAAAATTGTTTATTCCAGAAGCAAGGCTGCAGGGCTCTGAATCAGCTTCAGTAAAAGGGCTAGACCGAAGTGAAGGAGAAGTTTTAATGACAAAAGGTGACATCTTTCCTTTGGTGACCTGTCTGCTCTAGGACAGCAGCGGGACCGCAGGAGGAGGGTCTGGCTTTGCAGCTATTGCATTCAGCAGCGGTGGATAACAACGCTCCACGAGCAAGAACTTGTTATTTAGGGGTCTTGCACGAGTAAAAACACAACTGTAGTGTTTTTAGCGATTGTAGTGATGCCAATCAACAGGGAATATAAAAGGAGCATGCCGTAAGCAGCACACACAATCCCTGGAGGAGATGTAGGGGGGAATGCTTCGTTCTGCAGCGTTTGCGTGGCACCTGCCAGCGCCAGCCCCCGGCACAGCGGAGGTTAACAGCACTAAATCCTTCCCCCGAGCTTCATTTCTACAGATGCCTGTCCTGTCTGTCCTGTCAAACACCAACGAGACACCGCTCTCAGAATATCTCCTGCTGGTGGCAGGTGAAGCGCTGCTGGAGAGCCCACCCGGAACACCCGCTCAACCGCATTCCCATGGAGACAGAGCAACAGAAAACCCCTGAACGGATCGTCATCAAAACCCCTCTCTCAGTACATGGAAACTCTGCATTAAATAGTGTTGCATAAAGCAGTATAAATGTCGGGAAGGGAACCCCTTCCAAAAAAAACCCAAAAACCCAGCCCAAGCCCCCCCAGAACCCCGTCTCCCAGAGCCTCAGCGCTCTCCCCATAACCGTGGCACCAACGGCACAGCCTGGTTCTGGGAACCCCAAGGGAAGGAGAACCCCAGAGACCCGACACCAACAGCTTTCACTTCACCTGGGAAGCTTCAGCTTCCTACAAACCAGTTAATCTTCAACAGGCATCACAGCCCGACGTAGGGATTCCCACAAAGATTTAATGAATTAGTGAAAAGAACAAAGACTGAGCGGTGTCGCTGTGTCTAACGCACAGGCACAGCCGTGAGCGACTCAGAAGAACCCCACACCTCGGGGCACTGCCCTGAAAAGCGATTGTTTCGCTCTTCTCTCGGTTATGTGGTGTTTTGATGAAAACATTCTCCCTAGAACTGGAACTAAAATCTCCGTTTCTGGAGTCCTGGGCCACTTTCTGGTGTATTTATTGGCTGCGGACCCCATTCAACAAGTAATCTTAAAAAAAAGCATCATTTGTGTTTATGCCTTCATTGTCATCTGCTCCTACCCTTGAGCTAGTCGGGGGAACGTTCAGTTAAATCTCAAAGTCCTTCTCCACAAATAAAACCAGCAGAAACCTCAACGTCTTCGGGTTTGGTTCGCGGTGAGCCGACAGCAGCCACACGACAAAAGTGGTTCCCCGCAGCCAGATTTTCCTGGTTATAAACCACAGGATTTCTCAAAGTTCTCCTAGAGGAATGTTGCTGCACAGTAACTTTCTTCAGCTTTTAAAAGACCAGGATTGGCGCAGGCAGCTTGCCAACGTTCAGCCCTGCCAAGAGCACGGCAGCAGAGGTTTGCTGTTCCTCGGCGAGCCTCCCGTTGCTTCAGACTCCGTGGGTCAGAGGAATCATCTTCTCATCAGCTCTCTCAAAACTTTCCCTCGAGAATATTCCTAATGTCACTGAAGCTCTTCGCCCTGCTTCTCAAATTTACCCAAGACTCCTGCCTGTGTTCACAAGCTGTGACCCTCTTCTGGGAGAAATCACCCCGTGAGCCCACAGAACCAGAAACGAACAAGTCAAAGGGGTCTCGTGCCGTCCCTCACACGAGCGAAAGGTGTCCACCCCAGCACCGGGTATCCGGACAGAACCTGGTCAAGGTAACTCAGCTTGCTGCTGATGTACGTCACCGTAAGTTATTACCAGCATCTCCAAAAGAGGGCTAACTGCTCTTGACACCGTGGTGACTCCATCGCTTACCACTGTCTGCGATGTCTCCAGGCTTCCGCTGCTTCATCCTGCTCTAGCAAGTAACCCGGAGTTTTCCACACATAACCGTGAGGGGATGGAGGGGAGTGCCGACAGGAACGAACCGTCAGAGCTGTGTACCGGGGGGGACACGCTGGATTTCTCGCATCATGTCCTCAACCGGCACCATAATTGTTCGTGATCCTCTCTGGTGTTGGGTAGAAATACCATTCTTCGAAAGCTCCTGCTATCTGCAGCAGCCTTTTATAACTTTCTGCCTAATTAACTTGCTACGTCTCCCCATAACATCTTTCTTTGGTTTATCGCTCAATTTCTTTCACTACAGCATTATTTAACGCTGCGTATTATTTACAGCAACCGCAAGATTTGGAACATGATTTGTACAAAGGACAATTTACAAGAAGTTGCATTGCACCGTGTGCTGTTTCTGCTCTCTGAAGAAGCAGATATTTAATTCCCAGAACAGTAAATCCCTTAATCTGAGTAAACCTAGATATTGAGCTGCAATCTAAAACGCAATAAGCAGAAGATAACAAATTTTCACCTTTCTAGTTGTGATTAATAAAACACCGTCCCAAGCGCACAGTTCAGATCCTGTAACTCAATACTGCAGAGAAACTGTAGGTTGGACGGAACGTTTGGATTAACAAATCCATCATTTCAACAGATAAGCTACACAAATTACCGACTTGTCTTCAATATCGGGGAAGACACTCACCATCTCAGAGCGATTTTGATGGGTGTAGTAAGGCATGACGTGAAAAGGTCAGCGGGCAGATCCGGGATCATGGGCAGCAGCTCGTTGGCTTCACAGGCCGCCAGCTGAATGCAGTTCTTCATGGAGGGAGGCAGCGGCATCTGAGCCAGCGGATGGTTTGGGTTAATTGCAGCCACCTGGAGAGATCAAGGACATGACCCAGGTGGTGAATTCAGTAAAGTCAATTCTACACCAGTTTGAAAATAACCAATGAAGAGCTTCAAAGTTTGGATGGATCTCTGGATTCGGAGAAATTTAAACCTACGGTAGCACCAGCCACAGTTTTAACTCACACACAACTAACAGTATTGAAGTGTATTTACCAGAATTTACCATAACAAAACCAAACACCAAAACCAGCAACGTGCACCAGACTGAGCGGTGGTCACCCCTTCGGCGTCTGCCAGCCTGGAATCCAGCCCTGCAGAAGCAAGCTGGAAAGGAAAGACTAACGAGCCCATTTAAGCAAAACCCATCCATCCTGTGGCTCATAACCACGCACCACAGACGGCAGAATGGCTTCAAATGGAGAAAGGGAATTCACTTGGCTGTGCTGGGCAGCGCTTCCTGCCATGGAGCATCACGATGGCTCTTGTTGGTAAGCCAGAGGAGCCTGAACTCCCCGTGTTTCTCCCCGTACATCTCTACTTCACCAAGCAAAAAGGTCAAGCTGGGAAAAGGAAGAGAGAAAACCAGTGCATGGAAGGAGAGAGGCTGTCTTCCAACAAAAAGAGAAAAAGAAATGTGCCCTGCCTTCTGCAATGCACATACGAACAAATCAGCAGACAACGCTTTTAACCGATGCTTTAGTAAAAGGGTTTGAAGTCCTTATACATACTCCACTGGATGGAAAAATGTCATTTCTGCTGGGTGTGACATGGAAAACCAACCCCAAAGTGAGGCCTTTGCACCTCAAGATCTAGAAATGTCCTAACGATATCATTGTCCAAGACCCAATTAGTTTATATTTAATTGGGCATTATCACTCAGGACGGACAGACACGTTAGTGCAGACGTCATGGACACATACGTTGGTCCGATGGCATCCGGGCAGCTCCAGCTCAGCAGACGTGTCCTTCAGCTCCCATTCCACAGGCTGCAGAGCACTTCCCAAAAAGCAAGAGGAACAGGAAACAGAGCAGCCACTTCCAGGGGCATACCCAGTGGGTTTTAAAAATCGAGGTCAAGTCTGCTGCTAAAGAGTTCCAGAGTTCTGACCTGCACGACGGCGATCACGCCCTGCGCTGTCATTCCTGGGAGATGGTGGCCACTCGTTTGTTCTGAAAACAAACCAGAGGTGCCCGAGCTGAGGAGTGCTCAGGTTTGCTACTTGCAAGTTCTTTGTCTTTCCAGAGGAAGAGCTAATGGATCTGCAAGTACCACCGCTTGTAGCTAACAGCGAGGGAAACAACAGATGGATTCTGCACCACTGCTGCTGGAAACACGTGGGTGCCTGTACGATCAGAGCGAGAAACAAGCAGCTGACACAAAACCAAACCTTCTTGAATGAGCAGATGTGTTCAAGGTAAACCTGGGGGGAACTCTGCCCCAAGACAGAACCTAGGAGTTGTTGTTATCTCAAGAGGTGACCAGACCTGCCAGCTTCACACACCTCCTGCTGCGAGCATCCTCCTCCCCTGCGGAAGACGGGAAGGCAGCTACAGAGAAGGAGACATTCCTCTCTCCCAGCAGATGGTGGATTAGAAAAATTCTCCCCCCAGACATGATGCTAATGCCAGATAACATTCTGCTGTGCTGTCATTAAGCTAATTTTTTGAGAATTAATGTTGAAGATGGAAAAATAAAAGCGGTGAGTTCCGTGGCTCCAATTAGGACTCGTTAGTCACAGCCCTGCTGGGGGGAGAGCGACCAGGTGGTCCCACCGCGCCACCGGACCCCCACACCAAGAACCAAACAAGGCAGCACGCAGCTGTAGGGTACACTGCCGAAAAATTCTAAAGGTGCAAATCAGAAAGTTGTATCTCATGCAGCAAAGCACCCATCTGGGAGACCACCCCCAGCCTTCGCGTGTGCACATCCCCAGTGCGGCTACGGCAGACCTCTGCTGTGTGACACCAGCCTGAGTCAGGGAGACACAGTGTCACCATTACACAGAGAATTAATCAGAGATAACCAGCCTGCTGCTTTATCACAGTTAGCGCAGCACACTTAGTGTCTGCTTAATGCTCCAGCGTGAGGAGTGGTTATACGCACTCGGAGACCCATCAGAGCCGGGCAATGAGACGATGAAGAGCATCCAGTGCCCCACTCCCAGCCCAGGCGGAGCCCAGCTCCAGGGCAGGCACGGGAGGTGTCCGTGCCCAGGTCCCTGCCCTGCAGACACCCTTTCACCGGCCGGTTTCTTACAGCAGCACGAGGTGAGTCCCTGCCGGGTGCCCTCTGCACCCTCTTTTGCCTCTTTTTGGAGACCGAACAGGATTCAGATTTTACATTAATAAGAAGTTCCAGCCTTTATACTCCATGAACAATGAAAACCAGATATAATGGGGTTGCAAACACATCTATAAGTATGTTGTCATTCATTTTTACATTTCTGGTGGCACTATACATAATCCGATGGCACCTGGCCAGCGCTCTGTGCTATCCAAAACCAGCAATCCCGAACAAAACAAAACAAAACAAAACAAAACAAAACAAAACCAGCCATGGCTTCCCTCAGCCTTCGCTCTGTCAGATTAAGAGAACAGCAAACTCCTCTAATCTCCTTTCAGTAAGACGAGCTAACAATTATCTTGATCGCTCTGGCAGCCCCTTGAGTACCAGTTCGAGCTTTACTTCGCCTTTCACAAATTTGAACAACTCAATAATTTATAGTTTTCCAAATGAATCCTCATCCATGCCCTGCATGACACCGTAAACACTTTTCTCTCTCTGTCACCAAGTCCAGGACAATGCCTGTGGCCACATTCTGTTCTTAAGACGGGAAGATGGAAGATAACCTTCAAAAGGCATCTCTCACCGCTGCCACTGACCTGTGCCTCGCTGTTTCACGTCCTTCCCAAGCCACAGACTTTGGGAAGTTTCTCATCTGTACAAAGAGTGGATCATCACTGGCTGAAGAGGAGGAGTAACGAACTGATCTACGTGTCTCAAGCTATTAGACCAGCTTCCACCCACAGGAGGGAATTTTCACCTGCCACAAGAGTCACCACCAAAGCAGCTCCAGAAAACAGAGTCTGGATGGAAGGAATGAGAGCCAGAGAGACTGTTCATGTCTACGGGAAGGTTGTACCTGTGACAGTCAGTCGTCTGATTCGTTAATATTCCTTCCTTGAAGCCTGTTTGGCTTTTCAAAAATACGTCATAGAGCTGCAGAGTGTAAGAAGCTGACCTTTAAAAAACGTGCTTTCCAGGCCAGCTGAAACTGGCAGGAATTCCTGGCCGTGCGGAGCCTTGCCATCCCAAGCTGCTGCACCAAGAATCCTGACTCCTTACCTCCCACTTTGCATTTCAGATTGACTCCAGGAGATGTATTAGCAATTCCATTTGCCATGACAGACAGCTTCGCACTAGAAACACACTCGGCTCAAGCAGCCTGTGAAACTGAAACCACCAGTGCCAGCCCCTCTGTGTACCAGGTTCATCTCGTTTCACACGTTCACACTCGGATCAACAGCACAAAACTCTAAATGCATCCAAACACATACTCAGATATCAGACTTCTGCAACTAAAATAAATACGTCTAGTTCACCTCGGCATTAATCTCAGCAGAAAAGACTATTAGGGCACAAATTGATCCTATTAACATCGCCATCTAATTAGTGCTTGTACTAAAAATTATTCCAACTTTAATAGGATAGCAAGCTGAACCAGAAAGATTGGAGTAATAAAAATATTTGCAAATTAATTTGCCTTCTAATATAGTTTCAAACACATTTTTCAGCTGTGTACAGCAAAGCAAGCTTGAACTTAACCCTGCGGCACAAACACAAACAAAACCTTTGCAACAGACGCGATCTCACCTCCAGCTCCTGCTCCCTCTGCAGTGCAAATTGTTTGAACGACTTGACAATAAGGCCGGCGTTGGAGCAGTCATAGACGAAAATGGAAGGGCTGCCCATCCAGGTCTGCAGGTCGTATATGGAGAGAGGGATGTACTGAGTGTAGTTCTGGAAGAAAAGAAACAGCCGAGTTACAAAGAGGCAGAGATGCAACAGAACTTTCATTGGTGAGATAGTAAGACACACGCAAAAAAAATCCAATTTTGAAATCACAAAATAAAACCCAGACTGCACACTGGGCATGTGAATCAACACAAATACCAACCAGCATCTCTGGGAATGAGGACCGTGACCCAGCTCTGGTACAACCATGGTATTGTTTGAAACGCTAACTCCGAACTGAAATTCTACAACTCAGCACAGAGAGCTTTGACAATGTGCTGACACCTCCAACCAGCACCTAACAGCCCAGTTGTACCTCAAATCTCTGCAGGCTGATGCAGGATGTAAACCAGCTGCTGTCTTTAATGTCACATCAAACACCTTAAACTGGAAAGTCCATCAATAAATCAAGATTGCTAACCAGGACTGTGCAGCCCATCAGCAGCCACCACATCTTAGTTTAACGAGATGCTTCATGATTTTATTACAGCCTTTCACTTCTGTGCCACTTTCAGAATTATCCGATAAAACACAAACCCACAGAGCCTGCCTTCAACCAAGTGAAGCACCAACAATTTTGTTTCTGTAAACACGAAGCATTTTGTTGCTTCTCGTCCACTTTAACACCCCCAAACAACTGGAGGCAAGAGCTGCTGACAGCCCGAGGAGGATCAGCAATCGGACATCCGAAACCAGCTGCGAACCACATCCAAAACCAGCTGCCAAGGGCCGCACGCTAACCCAAGGGGTAGGACAGAGAGTACAAACCAACGCAGATTTCTGCCGCCCGAGCCTGCAGGGTGGCACCGCCAAACACAGCCGCTGACCGCACGATCCTCCGCATCCGCAGCCAGAGGGCAACCTGTCCGTGCTCCTGCAGCACTTAGCCCTGCCGCCGCGTTCCCGTTCCCATCGGCAGGATGACGGATGGGATCATCGCTCCCATTTACATTCAAGAGACTGAAAATAGCGGTAATAAAACCAGTAAACTTTTACAAAATCACATTTTCAAGGACACGTATCAGCGTACAGAAAGGCAGAAGTGATCATAAACCGTACAGGAAACAGTAAGTCATTTCCAAATCCAGCTTTGCCCACATAGAAAAGTTTTTGTTGTTTCATTAAAAATTAATAGGAAATTTTTTTACAAAAGCCAAAGTTTCAGGGAGCAAAGTTAGGAGCTTTGTAAATCGTTGCAGGTTGGAATGACACATGAACGACTCGCCCTTGGCACAGACCTTGGGCACAGGACACGCTGAGCTTCAGCACATCCCAACCCCAGTGAGTCCCATACGGAAACCTGCTCCGACACACAGCCCAGGAGATCCCACGGGCACGCGGTGCTTTAACTCCACCACGAGCATTGCTGCAGTTAAACCTGGATTATAGCTCTGATTAATATTGTGACATATCAAAACAGAAGAATGTTAAGTTCTGGTTTTACTGTGGGGGTCACACGTAACTTATCAAATGAGCTAACGATCTGTAAATGAGACAGGTTGTGCTAAACAAGGGTTTCTGGGATGGCTGCTCGGGGTGATCTTTGGTGCTGGCTCATCGTGCCCCTGCCACGCTGGGGCTGAGTATGAAAGAACTCGTCTGAACGTTTTGTTCTCTGCATTGACTTTGGGTTTTAGCGAGTTTCTGCTCTGTTAACACAGCTCCCCCCATCCCTCTGTGGCTGTTCAAAACACCGGCACAACAAACAACTGAGCTGGAAATGGATTTTGAACAGATTTCACAACCAATTTCTTAACGAACAACTCAAAAATATTTTAAAAACACTCTTCAGGTTTTGCAGAGAAGTTCCTCAGAAGTTCAGAATAAACATGTTTAAAGTCAGAGGCTTCTGTTTTTCACCTCTGTGAAACCACATTGGGATTTTCTCAGAAACCAGCAGCAAGGAGAACCAGGAAGAGAACATTGATCCTGATGAACAGAGCACACTCGCAGTAAGGACAGGAAAAGCACGGTGCTGCATCTCCAACAGCTGGCACACCACCAGCGAATGCCAACCCCTCCGTCGTGCAGCAACGCTGTACAGCAAGCCTACAGCAAAGTAATCAACAATTCCCTAACTGNAAGAGAACATTGCTCCTGATGAACAGAGCACACTCGCAGTCAGGACAGGAAAAGCACGGTGCTGCATCTCCAACAGCTGGCACACCACCAGCGAATGCCAAATGCACTGGATACAGGGACTGTCTCAACCCCTCCGTCGTGCAGCAATGCTGTACAGCAAGCCTACAGTAAAGTAATCAACAATTCCCCAACTAAGCACTGACTTTCTGTGTAACACTAAGTCATAACTGACCCAGAAAAGGGACATTTTCAACATAATCCTTCCTTCCAAAGCACGGTGCAATTTCTCTTTCCATATCCTACCAGAAATGAAGCAATGCTTGAAGAATATTCTCTGAACAGATTTCTCTAAAGCTAAAAAGCTTCTCCAGAAGATTGCTGTGTTCAGCCCCTGTCCTGGGATTTCTGAACTTTGTGGAATCACCCAGAAATCTCAGGAAATGAACCTTGTGGCAATGAACCTACGGGAATCCATCCCCAGTTCTTTCTGGGCATCTCTAACCAGAAGAGCTCAGGAACATTTTGTTGGTCGAGCTGCAAAGCAAAAATTAACGAACTAAAGCACGATAAACCTTCACCTGCTGCCTTGGCATAGAACTGCGTTTTCTGAGCAGCTGTGATTAACAGCTAGGTAAAAAAAATACTTTCTGCTTCCCTCAATGCTGCCTCTGTCCCCAGGAGGTTCCCAAACGGAAGCAATCCCTGAATGCAGCTGGCACCTCCCCGCACACACGCCGTGCTGCAGGGCAACGCAGGGGCACTGCTCACTACCATCGTCTTTTCCAAAAGCATACGCAGAAGGTCAGGTTTAAATTCTAATACAATGAATGCAGATGAGTATCAGATTATTTATTTACACCTGTCCTCTTCACCTGCCAGGCTGGATGAAACATCCAAAGGGAAGGCTTGCTTCCACCTGAAAGGTGAAGGCAACCAGAGGTATTCACACTGCAGCAGCGCAACCTGTCAAAAGCTATAAAAAATTAAACTCAAGGAAAAGCTGTCTGCAGGAAAGAAGGCAGGTTTGGTTTTTGAAGACCATGCTAGTTTAGCTACTAGCTTTTCAAGTGCCTTACCCAAGCTGCACCAAACCCTTTCCTCTTCCACGCGCCTTGCCGGCAGCTTTTGAAGGCGGTTTAACTGAGCAAAGTGCCCGAGACGTGCGGCTGAAGGGAATCAGGCTACGTGACACTTCCTGAAGGTTTTATCTTTTTTAATTTATATATCAGAACATACCGTGCTTAATCTCTCTTGCACACACTCCTGCTATGCCAGGAAGGCAGCACACCGTGCCCAGAGCTCAGCTGCCAGTTCAGGGCTGTCCCTCTGCCAGGGCAGGGGGACAATCTGCTGATGCTCCGGCAGCACCGCAGCCCCACCGCCAGAGGAACAGCAGAGCTGGAGCCGGGGCACCCGTCCAGGTGATCCTGGGACACCTTCAGGAACATGTCAGTCCATCCGCCAGGCCTTTTGTCAACAAATTCCATCAGCTACGTGAGCAGCCAGCTTTTCAGAAGAGGAGAGGACAGAGCGGTTGAGAGCAGCACTCTCCTTACATCACCATTTTAAAACACCAGTTCAGACGGAGCACCAACTGTGCAAGAGCAGAGCTCCACATTAATTTTAAAATACCACCTCTTGAGAAATGAAGGGGAAGATAATTAATGAAGATCTAACACTTTGTGAACTTTCTCCAGCATCATTACAAAGTGCTCCTGCACCCCTGCCTCTGCCTGCTGCCTCCACCAGCCTGCTGGCACACATCGAAAGATTTACATGTGACACTGGAAAAAGGTGAAAAAGGTGAAAAAAAGAAAAAAATTGCACAGGTTCTAAGGTCCTCTGAGTTTCCTGGCTCTCAGAAAGCAGCTACCAACAGCTCTGCAAAGCTGCTTTCACTCCTCCCCTCGCAGTGAACCGCAGAGAAGAGGCTGTGGCTCTGCCCGTCCGTGCATCCCAGAGAGCTCAGGCAGCCGGGAGGCAGAAGGTCGCTAACCCGACAGCTCCGACAGCTCCCGCTGCATCTGGACCAGGCTGCGGGAGTGCAGGGAAGGCAGCGCCAGTGCTCGGACGCAGGGGAGAAGTCCCTCTGCCACCAGCTGTGCCATCAGCCCCACGGGGGCTGCACAGCAATTTTATGGGAGAAAAAAAACCAAGAAAGGAACAATGAGCATCTCCGGACCGAGAACAAAAGTGTGTTGAAATGTTTGGACAGATTCTTGAAATCCTTGCTGTCTCCTAGCCTTGAATTAAAACCTGTCCCACCTCCTGTTCGTCCCCCTGCACCGACACCTCTCTCACAGCCCAGCCAGTCTCACCGGGACCACACGTGCCTGGGAACAGGAGAAAGATGCTCGGCCTGGCCCCACGAGAGGTCAGGATAAATCCAACACGTTTTATTTGCCTTGACAAGCACAGATCAGCCTCTGACACACCACATCCACTGGCGAGGGCTGCTTCCCTCCTTTCGGCCCCTCGCTAGGATGATCTCAAGGTCCCTTCCAGCTCTGCCTTCGTGCTCTCATAACTGAGACTCCAAGGGCATGCGTGAGCACTTAAAAATCTCATTTTAAAATGTCAGCACAGTCAAATTTCAGTGCCTCTACTATTTCAATTCAAGAGGGCTATAATACTGAGCCTCATTAGGCCCTCTGCTTAGATCTGAGACTGAATTCCTTACGACTCTAAACACTGCTGATTTTTTTCCCCCAGTATTCCCTTAAATTTAATCCTTTGCTCAAAATAAAAGTCCCACTCCTGATTATTTCTTTATAAAAAGTACAGTATTTGGTAGCATGCTGCAAAAATTACTAAGTTTCAACTTTCCCCACCAGCCTCAAAGACAATCGAATGTTTTTTCATAAGATAAACCAGAGAGACCTCAGGTCCTGCCCACCAGTGGCACCCACACCACGCTCCCCAGCTGGTCCCGCAGGCAAACTGGCAAATACCCAGAAAGCTCCTAATGGAGCATCTGGCACAAGCCGCAGCTCCGTTGAGCAGTCATTTCCTCCTCCTCCACGGGAACCGCGTTCTGCCCAGCATTCCTTCTGGCTAATTTATTACCCACTGGCTGTTCAGTAAGAAGGTCACTCCTATTTGTTCTTCAGCATCAAATCCAGCTTCAAACCGAAGCAGCATTCAGACCGACTGGTCTCTGCTGTGAACACTGATCTCGGCACAGAGGCATCAGAACAAAGGGATGCCCTCTCGCACCCTTTCCCCTTCCCCTCTGGCCTGCTCTTTCAAATTACCCATCAATGCTCAATTCAATCATAAAAATAATACATGTGAAGTATGAAAAAAGAAGCTCAACAAGTCCCCAGAATAACTCAGGAGCACACCTACAATAATGAATGCAAGTCCTGCACCAGCTGAATGGAGGTTCCAGCTCCACGCAGTCTCTCTCAATTTCCTACGACTCCATTCTAACTCAGTCACCTCTGACAGACACTAAATACTTACCTAAAAGGGAAGCAAAGCACATGTAGGTGACACTTGGAACCACCGGAAGGGTGCTGCATGGGATCTACACAGCCCTACAAATGATGGCTGCAAACCACGGCTAAGCGGGAGTGACAAAAATCTCTAAAAAAGTAAAAAAGAGGGACAACCTCTTCGGTCCCAGAACTTCCAGAACAGGGAGAAAGCAAACAGCTGTCAGCAGGGAAGCAAACAAATACTTCTGAGCACATTTGAAACCCTGAAAAGTCAGTTGTTCCCTAACAGAACACTTGAGGAATTCCCACAGCAGGGAAAAGCCCCGGCTGCTGGGCACGGCTTGGCACAGACGCACCTTATTGAAGACCCAGATCTCCCCGTTCACTGTCGGCCGGGGGACGCCGTGTCCATTGTAGTGGAAAAGGACCCGCTCCTCCTTGGCATTCCGGCGCAGAGATGTACACAGCTTCTTAACCTCATCCACCGTAGGGTCAAGACTCTGCTTGTACCTGGCCTAGGAACAGAAAATGGAAGAGAATCATTTTAAGTGTAAAACCAAATCTGTTGAAGATGCAGGCACCTAGTTCAGCTAGAAACACGTGTACAAACTGCTTATATTGGGAAAAGAAAACACAAAACATTTACTGTAGGGCTGAATAAACAAAATCTGCTAGCAGCGTGTGGGATTGCACACCCAGCACAACACAGTCTCGGCTGAGTTCACCGCCTCTCTGGACTCCGGGCGCTTCACCCAGGGGCTGGGAACACCCAGCACGCCCCAGCAAGGTCCAATGTGTCCCAGTCAGCCAGCCTCAAGCATAACCCTGCACAAGTCTCTCACCCTCCAATTCACACCCTGTACATCTCCACCTGAACAAAACTCCCTCTTGGAGACAGGGAATTGTAGGAATCAGATATTCTGGGAACCTCAAACCTCCCGCGGAAATGCTCCTTCCCTCCTGCCTGGAAAAGGGCCACAGCTCTGGCCCCAAGCCTTGGAAGGAATGGAAATACCAGAGGGAAGGGTGGAGAAGCTCTGACAGCTGTCCTTCATGGATTGGGAATAGGAACAGCAGCCCCATCCGCTTCCTAAGCCCTGACTAGTTAGTCCCCCGTTTATTAACAAGGCGGATCTAAAACACGTTCCACCTAGACGGAGCCTCGCCTTTTCTGCATGGACCCACAGCACACACCGTGGAAAATGTTATGGCAAAAAGTTTGTCTTCAAAAAGAAACACGGGCAACTTCGTGCAGCTACACTATGCACACTGCTAGAAGAGAGCCCAGGAGCCGACAGAACGACAGCAAATGAACGAACGTGCACTCAGCAAGCACGTGAGAATTTCATTCACCGTTGGGTGATGAACAGGGGAAACGGCTGTGGGCACCACGTTCTCGTTCCTAGCCACACAGCTCTATAAGCACGTAAACCAGAGCACATTTCCATGTCTGAGGAAAAAACCAACCCTGTTAGAAACCCCCAATACTTCAAAAACACCCTTACTCAGCCGAGTTCAAGATGCCCGTGGAGCAGGCAGTTTGTCAAACTCAAAAGTGCATTTTTCTGAAGCAAAGCCAAATAATAACAAAAAGTCTTTCAACTGCCCTTTGAAAGATGAAAGCCTGTTTCTTCCTCTCTTCTCCAGACCTGCAGAGAGAGACTGAGAATCTAGCATCACGATGGCTTAATAAAATTAAAGCCGATGCATGAAAACAGAGAACCAAGATTAAGAGCAGGACAAGCGCAGTCGTACCTCCCCAAACCCTGTGACCGAAAGCCTGCTTAGAAACCAAATCAAGGTCTCCGAAGTTTGGGCTTTTTAGGTTTTCTTCTATGACAGGCACAGAGAAGAAAGTCTTAAAACATCACAATAAAAGAGGATGAAGCACTTTAATATGAAAGTATTTTCCTTACCTATGGAGCCTGAGGAACAGCCACCATGCTGCTCATTAATATTCAGCATCTCAAGCCAAGAGGCAAGATGGATACACTGAACGGCATCATTTGCATGATTACGGCAGCGAAGAAAAGCAAGCAAAAGGAGGAAAAAATATTGAGAACGAGCCAGTGATCTGACACACTCATCCTTTTTGGGAACTTCCGCACTAAGTAAAGATAAGAGGCTGCATTAGTCTTCACACGGACCCCCCCACCGCTGTCTCTCTTCCCAGGGCTGTTAGGAAGGTGCTGATTTGCAAAAACGTGAACCTTCAATCACGTGCTGCCTGCTGGCATCTTCACAAGGCCCTGTAACCGGAGGGGCTGGTGATTCCTCAGCTCCGGGTTTTCAGAGGAGGAGGCTCTCGTTGGAACACTCCTCACGTCCTTCCAGCATTAATATTAAACACAGCGCGCAATTAATGGAGGTGAAGTCATCCTCCAAACGAAAGCCTGCAGATGGGAAGATCCAAACTGTAAACATATCGTTTGTGCATTGAGAAGGATGGAACGGAGAGGAGGGGGCTGTGGACAAGCAGCCAGGCTCCGTCCGAGCTGGTGCATCACACGCTGTCTGCGGGCACGCGGCAAGGAGCAGGCACCTGAGCAGCCAACTAGACCAGGTGGTGTGGTTTCTTCCTCCCTTCCCCCCCAAAAAATATTTTTTTCATTGGTATGCAAAATATACCAGGAGAACGAGGACAGTAACTATGAGAAATGTTCAGGGCTCGTCCATCCGACGGAGGCGAGGGGCGTTAATCGTGGGGGGGCTGTTTGATGTGGTGCTCCATGGGACAGGCTGCTATGTGTAATAACTGAGATTATTATCAAATAATAAAATAAAGTATATAAATATAATAATAAATATAAATATAAAAACAAAACAAAACCAAACCACAAATGAGGTCTCCCTCCAGAACAGAGCTACCGAAACGGAAGGTTTTTGAGAAGAACACACAGGAACGGTGTGAAAACCTTGCGAAGCCACAGGCTGCCACGCCAACCCAGCGCCAGAAGGCACGTCACCAACGCCCAGCTCTGCGGTGTCCCATCACGGCTAACAGGGCTGGCACCCACACCAGCTGCGGTCCAGGAGGATTCACCGATTCATCAACTTTACCCTTCCTTTCACAGTTGGAAGAAGCATTTTTTTAAACACTTTTAGTTCCCATACAAACATTTTGCATTTTAGCATCACTACCCTTCTGCTGAAGGATTTCTTTTTGTCAGCCTCCTCCATTTCCTTCTGATGTTACTCATTTGTCTTCCCCAGCGATGTGCTGCATCCCTTCCCTTCCACTTCCAGACAGAAGCTTTCAAGCAGTAGCTAGAGCAAAAGGTAGCGGAGATCCTACCCAAAACCCTCAGGCTCAACCTCAGCAACTTGTGCTGAAACCACACAGATGCACAGGAAGGATTCACGTTTCGTTTTCCCTTTGCTTTTATGAGCTATTGACCCGTTCCAGATTGTTCCTGCCTCTGAAGACCATGCTGGCCCTCCCTGCCTTCCATCAGGTGTTGATGGCAGATATTTGCTGGTGCTTGGCGAGGAGTCTTTGCTTCCTGACGCAATTATCAGACAAGACAATCTCGGCTTCGATCTCTCTGCAGCGATGCCCAGCTGATGGTGCAATCGCGGCACCAGAGCTGTCAAGAAGCCCGACCGGAGCACCGTGATGGACAAGCATGAAATTGCTGACGGTGATGTCAGCCGCCCTCCTGGTGTGAATTTGATTTTCTGATCACCTCAGTGTCTCACTGAAGAGCTCCTGTCAAAAGCAATAACTTTGTGGTGGCCTGACCCAGCCCATCCTCGTTATTCTACTCACACAGGCAAAATTACAAGTTTGGCTTATTTTGGTAATATTGGAGCACTTTCATGAACCACTCACTGGTCCATCCAACCCTTCTCCTGTATAGTTGTCTGAAAACAGTTATTCTGTTAATTTTTGAGACATTTCAATTTTCATTACGCCATAAACTTCTGGACTGACAGAACCCTGTCCTGGCAAAGCTGCAGGAAACAGGAGGAGTTTCAATGGAAAGCAGTCCTGGCACCCAAAACAGGAGAAGAAAACAGTTTGGGGCTAAATACCAAGTGCAGTAATGAGAGGTTTTTGCTGCGGACATTAACCATGCTTAATGCCGAAATGTAAGGGAGACGGTTCTGCTCTAAAGCAGTTACGTTGATCGCCTGCTGACGCACTCTCTCACAATTACTTCCCAAATTATTTCCAAATTTCCTACCACGATATAATCAAAGCAATTGTCTTTAGGAGAGAGAACAGAGGTTCTCTAAAGATGTGATCCATCAAACCGCATCATTCCCTTATTCAAGACGAATACACCTTCCGGCTGTATCTGGTTTGAAAACTGTCCCGTGGCTCTACGCCGGCTCCGTGCCAGTCTCACCAGGACGAGTGAGCGAGGTCCAAACGGGCCAGCAGCGCAGGGCTGACGCTACGGGATAATCAGCGGGTCTGGGAAAACACCCGGGGAAAGCTGCCGGGGGCAGGTAAAGCAGAGCTGGCACTGAACAGCCCGGCAGCTCCCAGCCCAGCCTCGGAGAGGGCTGCACGGGCACACCAGGCTCACCCAGCTACAAACTTCCCCTAATTACAGCTTTTCTCTTTTACTTTGAACGGGACCAAGACATAAATCAAACAATGAGGAAAGGTCCAAGTTCCAGGCCCCTTTCCCAGGCCATCACCGAGCCACGCTCAAGCGAGCAGGGGCTGCAGAGCTCAGCGATTTCACAACAAAGTGCTTCTGCCGGCAGCTGAGAAGCCAGAACCCGACCCATCCATCGCGCAGGCTCTGGGGAGCCCAGCGCTGCCAGGTGCTGAGTTCAGGAAGCTCGGCTCAGAATTAGCTCCTACAGAAAGGACAACATGCAGCGTGCTAAAGGGGACAATCGGAGAACCAGTGATTTGGGTTGCTGATGCTGCTTAACCATTAACGGGCAACGGAGAGAAAAAGAGTTTTGGAAGCCAGGCCAAGTTTCCACCATCGCTGACACCCATCAGGCTGTCAGGGTGACAGATGCACGCTGGAGACTTTGGCATTTTCATCAGGGAGATGAATTTTTTTCCCCTAAAAAAAAATAAGGATAAACCTATTTCCCAGCAAAGTTATAAAACTCAAGTCTTGATCTTTCATTTTCCTACAGCCCACGACCTCGGTCTTGGTTCCAGAAAGATTCCTCAGCACTCAGAACCCGGCGTGCATGTGATTCAACGCCAGAATAGCAACGCCTAGCACAGCAGATATGAACTGTATGAAAAATGTGTCTGTCGGCATTCATAACCTTTGAAATTCACAAGCTATAATATCGCCCTGTTTTCATTCAGCATAACAAAAGCCTAGAGTCACTCACCTTCTATCCCCGAGATACCTTCCTAAACCTGACGGGCATAACTTCCAGAAAAATAAATTCATATTTCATTTTTTACATCTCATATAGGCATGTGATCCCAAAATTGTTTTCCCCAGTAACTTCCTCCTGCTGAGGTCTGATGCTGCTGGTGAGTCCGGGCTGAAGCCGCAGCTGCTCCAAAGGGACATCAGCAGCTGTGCACAGCTGTATGGGAGGTAAGGAGGGTCAAACCACGCCCAGCGGAGTGGAGAAAAGGCGTCAACTCCACTGGTCAGAGCCTCACACCTAGAAGTAGAGAAATTCTCAGACATCACTCGGTTAAGCGGGATTTAAGCCCCTTAGGCAGCATTTTGCAGGTTAAGCCCCACAAAACCGCCTGGAGGGGTCACAGAGCACCAGCAAGAAACAACTTGAGGGAGGAACAGCTCGGGGGTAAAATGACGCTGGCAAACAGCGCGGGATGGCTTGATATTCACTGTGCAAGGACTGAGGAGGCTCTCCATGAAATCCCAGCTCTGTCTCTGTTCCTGTCTGCCCTCCTCTCGTCCCCGTCTCTCCTCAAAGGGATCAAAGCCACCGTTCCCACCCAACAGCCTGGCACAGGGACGGCTCTGGTGAGACAGCTCTGCTCTTCCTGGGAGCACCCCTGGTGCTGCTGCTCCACTCGGCACCTGAAAAAACGTTCCCAATTTATCAACAGAGGAGATCACTCCAACATTCACTATGTTATACTGAAACTGTCTTTCCCACCTCCTTACAGAAGCAGCTCCCTGCACGCGATCCTGCCCAGGCTCTATAACGAAGCAGAAAAGCTTTGCTTTGCTGAACATTGCTTCTTTAAAACAGCTGTTGGGTGGCAAAGAATCCCACACAAAGCGAGAAAAACACAGTTGCAGAGTTTCTGCTACAGGTAAAATATATAAAATAGAATCAATATAGTTGGAGCATTTGAATTTCCTATTCTGCACCTTGCCCTCTCATTGCTCAGTCCCGAATAATCTCAGACAGCAGGGCTGGGCTGGATTTCAGGGAGTAGTCTAGCCCCCTCCCAGTTATGCTGATGCTGAATCCATCCCATTCGCATCCTTCCTGACCATCGTTCATCTGATCTGTGCTGAAGCCTTCCTCTAGCAGGTGCCCCGAAGCCTGGCAGGGCAGTAAGTGCTGCCTTTCCCTCACCGCTACAAACATTCCTCCTACCACAGCCTAATTCTTCCTGCTAATGATTTATAATCTTCTCTGCTTTATTCTTCAAAGCAACTCTGCTGCTCAAGGTGAATCTCGACGTAAATGGGACAGCAGAGGATGTCATGCAGCTGCTACACTGTGACTTGGATCAGATTCGAATCCCAGTTTCCAAATGCAGAAAGTGCATTAAACCTGAGACTGCCACGCACACAGCCAGCCTACTTAACATGATTTAATTAAAAGGAATCAAAGCGATCTAATTATTCCAAGAGAGTGGTTTTTGGAACAATGCCCAAATTTGAGAAACAGAAATATAAAAAGCCTGACAAAGAAACAAG
>VZTO01000700.1:53820-72660 GCA_013400615.1 Syrrhaptes paradoxus | reverse complement strand
AAAAAAAAAAAAAAAAAAGAAACAACCAAAAAAAAAAATAAAAAAAAAAAAAAAAAAAAAAAAAAAAAAAAAAAAAAGGTCTGGTTTGGGTGCAGTACGATTGCATAAACAAAGGCATGCAGTACGGGTCACGTAATATGTCAGAGCACATTCAAGTTACAATGTCTGCCAGACACTTCACCCAGAAGTACAGACTGCAAACAAGCGTTAGCTTAAAAGAAGCCTGACCTGAAGCGAGTCTGTTGCAGCAGTTTCTCTAATATATTTGGGAATAATGTACATCTTTACAAATAGGTCGGGTTCTACCTACCTTTTAGAGCCTTCCCAGCCAGGAAGAGATCAGTAACCACACAGGTGTCACTTTGTAGACAACCCTCACAAAAAATACTAGCTTTAACTTTCAACTTTTCCTAGCCCTATGTTTTACATGCTAAATCTTTCTTTCCTCACAGTAACTTTAGACACAAGCATGGGGCTTTAGGCAAGGCAAAATGCTAAATAAACCAATCAACTCCCAACATTTACTAAGTCTGCAACAGCAATGAAGAGTTCACAAAAAGTAGAAGACTTTAGGACTAACACCTTGGATGCCCTGTTTTACCAGAAGCATCTAATTTCAAGATGATTCCCATATAAACTGGCCAATTTAATCTAATATCCTCTGTCTCTACCAATTTATCTAAATGTAAGCATCTGCATTCTCAAGCTAATTTTTGGGTACAAAATATGGGATTTTTTCAGTTTTACCCTTAAAATATCTACATTTTGCATCAAAGGTCCATGTTTTCAGAAAAATAAACCCTCAACATTTGATAAAAAAAACCACATTCCGCCTTTTTGTTCCAGGTGGCAATTACTACTCCTATAAACACCAAGATTATTAGTTTTAGCAGCCTGAAAGCTGTTTCAAGTAACTCTTTATTCCTGTTCCCAAAGGCAACTTACCTTTGTTTACTTATCATACGGAGCTTCAAAAAGCACTGCTGTTTGTTTGCCAGTTCCAAAACTCACCATGAGAAGGAGGGAAAAAAAAATGTTTCTTCTCTTACTGCAAGTATTAGAGGCAAAGTATCCCAATGCCTTTTGAAGCTTTCAAGTTAAGTGGACTTAGAACCTAACTATAGACAGCAAACCTACAGAAGGATCCTAGTTCAAAAACTAGAGGACTTCTATAGTCACACAAGCGTAAGAACATTCTTCTGTCACAATACAGCCAACATGTCACTACACCTTGGTCAGGAGTCCCCAGATCTGACCTGAAACTATACGTGTGTTCCACTTGACTGTCAGTTCTGTCGTTGCAAAATCCATAATTCAGTCCAAAGCCAGTTTGATATTACAGACATACAACACAAAAGCTTTTTCACTAGCCAAAGTAAAAATCACGTTGATTTAACCTACACTATTTACCAAGGAAAAAGCCATTTTTAAAAGGATGCAACTGTGACTTAGAAAATAAAACAAACAGAGCATTTATACGCCACTCACCTTCCTTTGTATCATAACTACACTTTAACGGAAGAAAGCTGCAATTAAGATGCTCAAGGCTTCTGATTCACAAGCTGTTTACAGCACAAAGTAACAGCACAACATCCTTGACAAAACAAAATCTGGGATGGTTTCCCTTAAATCACTGCACTCTAAGATGCAGCTATTTCACAAGAGTATTAGCTTTCCTGGCTCGGCATGTATGCTAGGAGCAGCAACCCTGTTTGCCACTTTAGGGGTGACACCAAAGCCATCAGAAACTAGTGCTTAAATCGCGAGCAAACATTTCTTAGTGCAATAATTCTGCTATTCACTTTAAAGAGCGTATACATTCTTAAATAATGTGCCTTGACACATTCACAGAATACAGTGCCGCACAGGGGAAAAAAAAAATTGAGAGAGACACTAAGTGTCTAATTGGTGTATCTAACACGAGGAGCTGTGAAAAGCAAGAGACACAATTAGTGAATGTTGATGAGCTGGCAAGTGATGCCCTAACTGTACACAAAGTGTTCACTTTTCCATGAATGAAGTTTGCGTTATTCAGTCTTGGAGCATGGATATCCAAACAGTTTAGCCAAACAAACAATGTAAAGCCATGCAGCCCTGATGAGACCAAAACTTCTATAATTTTGACAATGGAAAAATGCAGCAGCAGAACTGGTCAGCCTGAGTCATCATGCATTTAAAGCAGTTTAATGAAAGATAACAGTAGAACCGTGGACTGAATAATACTTACAGGGTTATCAATTTACCTGACCCATAATTTTCCAAGCGGCTAACAATTAAGAAAATACAAGAGATGTTCAATTTATTTTTCTTTACCCATACTGGACAAGAGCATGCCAACAATGGAAACAGAACATACATTCTTATACTGCCAAAGAGGGTTAGAACCCCTAAGTTATTTTAATTTCAGTTATTTTTACTTTGCTCTATCAGTCAATAGGCAATTGTTCAAAGGTTTTGTTTCATTCAGAGGTAGGGAAGACTGTTGCGGTTTTTTTTTTAATAAGGTAGTAAGGGGAGATAACAGACTGAATTTTTTAAATGAAATTATTTCCAGAAAACGCAGGCAGCATCTAGCAAGCAGCATTGGGTGAGATATCAGGAAGAAAAAAAAAGACAGTTTAAAAAAACCCCTATAATTTTTGTCATTTCAAAAAAAGATGGCACCCATCCAGCAGTACAGAAAGACATCAGGTCCAACGTTTGAAAACCTAAACACGAAGTGGTACCACTGAGGCAAAGTGCACACACTAAATGGCATGCTGGAAGGAAAACATCATTGTGACCACCATGAAGTAATATGGCACCAGAATGTTGCTGGTTTGGCTGACAGTCATTACCTGACAAAGAGCCATGCTTTCCAAGGGTCTGATCACATGCTGACAACAGTCTGCCAAACCACCGCATAGGCACCAAGTACACAGTTGAGACCACAAGCCCACGTAACAGTTAAGCACACAGTTTGTTTCAAGCACAGACTTCAGTTAATGGGGTCAAGCATGTGCCTATTTCTAGGCACATGAGTAACTGTTCCAAAGACTGGAGACTTAAAGAAGTCCTCGTGTTCTTCTGTAGTGAGCTAGACATCAGGAAAAGGTCTCAAATAAGTTGTGCATGTCTAAGTCATACTCTTGAGAATTATTTCATTCTAGCAACTTTAATTTAAGGGTTATTCATTTTCATTATTAATTATTATGTTGTTGTTGTTGTAAAATCTCTTCCAGTGTGTCATAACTAAAATTTTGTTTGGATTCAAAATAAATACAGTCAAAATTTTTCTTGGCCCTAGATAAAATAGGTTAATTCTCTAATTGCAAGCACACAATACATTTAGAGGTGGAAGAAACTGCCCAATTCACTATTAGTAGCTATTATTCAGTTATTATTAACTTTAAATTGGGTAGGGAAATCTGCAAACTCACCTCAACACTCCCTGCACCACTGGTGAATACTATGGGAAGAACACAGCAAGAGAGCTTCTCTGCCCTCTAACTCAAGACAAATTTTCCTGCGTTTTTCCTTAGTGCCTTTTTTCTCTTTGAGACACACAAACACATACCTTTATACAAATGAGCGAAAGGATGGGACAGAGTTTAAAGCCCAAAATGACAGAGCAGCCCCAACTTGAAAAAAAAAAAAAAAAAGTAAAAAGCACAGTTATTGCCAAAAAAACCCCTGCAATTTTACCTACTGTAGTAATAATTCTCAGCCTCAATATACCTCAGAGCCAGGAAGGACACATTACCAGATCTCTGCAGGTTGTAGAGACTCATTAACAAAAGCACATGAACTGGAAAACATTCCAAGGAGGTTATTTATGCAAGTGCCAAAATCAACACACCAGTTTCGCCAGCGTTTCAGTGCCAGGTGGGATTTCAATACCAAAGAGTCACCAGGCAGGTCTTTCAAGTTTAAGGGGAAAAACATTTCTAACTACGAACAGGTTCAGACATTCTCGGTTCTTGATGAAGTCTGTTTCGCCACTCAACTCAGTGAGAGAGGGATCGAGCTGCAGGATGAGATACTGAAGATGAAATCTGCCAGTGACTCAAGTCTTGGTCAGACATTCAGCTAGTTCCACGTTTTACTTTATATATCAGCACCAGATACAGAAACCTTTGAAGCGAGAAACTTTGAAGAAGCATTTGCCTACAAACTCCTCAATAATCCCAAATCAAGAAATCTTACACCAAAAGGTAGAGACTGGTTTTACAAGTGAGCACTGGAATAATCTGTCAATGTAATGGTTTGACAGGCTGACCCAAAATCTAGTCCTGGTGNACAAACCCCAAAACCACAAAAAAACCACCCACACCACCACAAAAAAGGCTAAAATTCATAGATTATCTCACCAGGCTATATTAGGGCAGGTATATAATTTCTGCCATCACATCTGTGAAGGCTTTATTTGCTACAGGAACAATTCTGGAGGGAGGGACAGAGACACCAGCAGGTAGATATATTTGTTACATGTACTCTTCTCCATAGTAGAGTCTCACTTTTTCTGTACACGTTACTAGACTATGTCTTTGTCCCTCTCCAACAGAAACCTGTAAAGGCCTGTCTCACAACCATTTCCTAATGAGGATGAAGACCACAAATGCACAGCTGTTCTAGCCATTCTGTAAGGCAGAGAAAGAACACGATAAAGCAAAAGGAAAAGAGGGAAAGACACTGAGCAAGTATATCTGCAGTGCATACTGGATTTCTGCATCCAGCTGCTTCTCTGAAGGTGGAACCAGCGTCCAGGTACTAATAGTGATTGATGTGCAAAGCTCTGAGACCCCAATCTTCACCATACTATCTCAGGAGACATCCTAAGCAACACACAGCACAAGCAGTGGTGCCAAAAATGACTGCTGTCAGAAGCCTATGCCTAGCTTTAAATATTAATTAGTCAGTCTGAGACGAAAATAAATGGTAAAAATGGTATACTTTCTGTCGAGCAGAACCTTCCAACAGAGAGAAAAAGGGTGACACATCTTCCAGTTTTCCTTAAGTGCTATGCCAGTGCGTTTTGTATGGTTTTTTTACAGGTCAGTAATGATGAGCAGGAAAATGGAAATTGAACATTTCACCACAACACCAAATTGTTTCTCCTGCCATCCAAAGGGAAACTCCACACTGGATCTCTGCCATTATCAGCACCCACAGCTGCTCCTGCAGATGCTTTGCACAACAGCAAACAGCACTTGTTGTATCTGTGCATTCTGCTTACATGGAACATTGTTCTTTGAGAGCTACAAAATGGGACTCTTCACTGAATTCCTCTGCATTTCAGCCAGAAAACTTATACTACAGAAACGCTCACATTTGGCTTAAAGCAAAAAGCTGCTGGTTAAGAAAAATATTACACAAAGAGAACACCACTCCAGGAACAGATAAAACATGAGCAAAGAGTAGTAGATTTCTTTCTGGGTTTGAAATCAGCATTTCAGCATTGTTAGAAGGCAATCTAAAGACCTTGAGGGAAAAGTGTTTTATTACACAGCCTAAGCACAAGGAACTGAAACCAAAATTTGAAAAATTGAAACTGAAAAGTCTCGTTAGCTACACAGTAGGTTCTGCAATACACACATATTAACAGTATTTTTCAGATAAACCATTGCATCAGTGGTTTATGCTTTCTATTTGTTACCATTACTAGCTTGGAATTCAAATCTACTGATCTAGAGGGTGGATATAACCCTCCAGCTGGAGGAGGACTGACTTCCTTTAAAAACAAAGAAATAAAAGAATTTTTAAAATCCACAGAGCAAAACATATTTTAATGAAACATTCCGAAAGTCTTATGCCAAATGTAATTTCAAAGTGTTTGGTCTAATGAGAAAGAGACAGGTGTGGAGACCTTTACAGGAAAAAAAAAATCCACTTGAAAAGAAGTAGATGCCAAGGAGCTCTGTTTCCTCCGTTTATCTGCCAAGTTCCCTGGGAACCACCCTCTCCCATCTTTCTTTCCTGGACTTTCTACAACTCCCCAGCTCACCTCATTCCAGATACCACCTTCCATTTCCTCATCACCTGCCTCCTCCAAACACAAACTCATCCTCGACTTTATCCCACCCCTTGTGCAGTTGTCCCCTCCCCTCTCTCTCATGTGCACTGATGTTCTCCACACAGGTTCTTGTTCTTCACTTCACCCTTTGATATCCCCAACTCCTTCTCAGATCAGGCAACACTTTCCACCTCAGAAACCCATTTCTGGTTCCAAGTCTCCAGTTTCTTGTTCAGCATCAACCCCTTTACTGTCCCTCACCGAGCCCTTGACTCTGTTATACCCCCCAAGCAGAGACACTCCATATTCACCCTGCTCTACCTGCTTTTGAAGCCGGGCCTCCTCCTTCCACCTGCTTCTGTCCCTGCTCCTCCTAAGCCATACTGCTCGTCCTTGTGCACCAACTCCAATACCATGAACTTCATTAACTAAGTCCTTATACACTACATAAGCTACTAATGGCCAATGTGGAAATAAAGTGTATCAGTAAAACCTTACACTATAACGAACTCAGCAATTCTTCTTAAAGATGGACTAAACACAAAATTGTATGAATCTCAAGTATAGACAGTTTAGGACACCTGTGTAATGTATTAAGTTCTTTGTAAAGACATGGAAAGTTTTCTGCTGAATGAGCACAAGATCGAAACAACTGTTACATCTCAACTCAGAAAGATGGTTTCCCAAGGTCCTACCTCTTGGTAGCATTTATGCAACCCACCTGGGTACGCCTTTTGCAATTTTCTGTTCAGAACCAGCAGCATCTCTCCAGAGGAGACACAGTCCTGCCAGAGAACTGCAGTTCTCACATCTCTTCCCCCCGTCAAACATACACTTACAAGCCAACCTGTAAAGGAGCAACAAGCGCCACTGTGGAGCCCTGATTAGGTGACCAACCTATGGCACGGACCAGTGGAAGTTGTTGCCAGTGCTACAGCAGCATCATCTGCCCCTACTCGATTCCTCCTCTTCAGACCATCAGCCCTCCCCCATCTCCCAGTTCCCAACCACTTTGCTTCCTCCTCACACCTCCTCAAGCTGTCCAAGCTCCGTAAGTAAGCGGGCCTGAGCAAAAAGTGTGCGCTCACTAGAAAGAGTTGATACTCATCTCAGTTCCCATCCATCAGCTGCCACCTGCTGCTGAAGTGACTGAAAGTGATGAACAAAACCTACAACCTCAGAGTCACATGTTAAAAACAGACAGGAAAAGTAAGGGAGAGAACTACTTGGTCAAAAACTACAGAGAAACAGTAGTGCAAACAGAATCAATTCGCAGTCCCTGCTTCCCCTGATCTCTTTCCAGAATTTACTACTGAACTAAATTTGTAAGCCCTTTGTTGTATTTAGTTTCACAACAGAAATTCTAGCCTCATTCCATATACTGTTATGACAGACAAGTTCGATAACAAGCCTTCTTGTTCAACTGCAAAGACATTTTGCACTTCCAAGGCACCAAATCATGACAGCTGCTATCCAGAATTATGCTGTTCAGATCTAATGGACAAGTTTCTGGTTGTCATCGGTTTGGGAAGAAAACCCAGTGGATCAAAGCTGCCTGCTACTTCTTGTAGGCATTTGAACTCAAGAGTTTTCTGTTTGTATGATCACATCTGAGAGAGTTGCACAAAACTTACCTCTTTGGGCAAAGATGTTAATTTGTTTCTATCGGCATTCAAATTGTTCAGCTTCTTTAGTTTTCCGATGCTCTTCGGCAATGACTGTTGACACAAAACGAAGTAACATGCAAACAGAATTTGTAAATTCACAGAGTCAGAACAAAACTTATCTCACTTGAAAATTAATTTAATAGACTTAATAGACTTATTTATAGATGTAATAGGTTATTTATTTAATAGAATTTATTTATTTTCATAGAATTAAGAGACTGATCCATTTTCAAAAATGCAACATAGTTAACCCTCATTACTACCAGGCATTTCAAAGAAGATCCAAGGTTTTATCTTGCAGAAAAAATGTCCAGGAATGCAAGTTTTGAACACAAATTCACTCATGCGTTGTTTCTGCACTCAGATGACACATGCACAACAGCTGTGCGCAGAAGCACGTATGCAAAATGTTCATATTCTCCAACTTTAGGCTCCCTAAATAGCTAATTGAGAAGGAAGCTTCTAACTTAGGTGCTATGAACTGACTGCAAAAGAGGCATCTTACCAACAGGCTTAAGCTCCTAACTCAACCAAGCACCAACCTAACTTAAGAAATGCTCAAACATAGATTTTTCTAAACATTTCTACTCCTTAAGTGTCAGTGTCATATAATCACAGATGGTTTGGGCTGGAAGGGACCTTGAAGACCATCTAATTCCAACCCCCCTGCCATGGGCAGGGACACCCTCCACTAGACCAGGTTGCTCAAAGACTCATCCAGCCTGGCCTTGAACCCCTCCAGGGATGGGGCATCCACAGCTTCCCTGGGCAACCTGTTACAGTGCCTCACCACCCTCACACTAAAAATTGTCTTCCAAATATCTAGTCTAAATCTACCCTCTTTCAGCTTAAATCCATTACCATCTCTATGGCCCTTCTCTGGACTCTCTCCAAGAGGCCCATGGACGTCCTGTGCTGAGGACTCCAGAGCTGGATGCAGTACTCCAGCAAGTTGGCGTTGCACAAGAGCAGAGTAGAAGGGGAGAATCACCTTTCTTGACTTGCTGGCTACACTCCTCTCGATGCAGCCCAGGACACAGTTGGCTTTCTGGGCTGCAAGCGCACACTGCTGAGTCATGTTCAGCTTCTCATCAACCAACACTCTCAAGTCCTTCTCCTCAGAGCTGCTCTCAATCCATTCTCTGCCCAGCCTGTATTTTTACTTGGGATTACCCCGACCCACGTGCAGGACCTTGCACTTGGCCTTGTTGAACTTCATGAGGTTTGCATTGGCCCACCTCTCAAGCCTGTCCAGGTCCCTCTGGATGGCATCCCTTCCCTCCAGCGTGTCCACCACACAGCTTGGTGTCATCAGCAAACTTGCTGAGGGTGCACTCCATCCCACTGGTCCCAATACCAACCCTTGTAGAACACCACTCGTCACCAGTCTCCATTCAGACATTGAGCTAATGACCGCAACTTGCTGAGTGCAATCATCCAGCCAACTACTTATCCAGTGACTGGTCCACCCATCAAATCTACGTGTCTCCAATTTAGAGACAAGAACGTCATGCGGAACAGGGTGCTTTGCACAAGTCCAGGTAGATGATGTCAGTTGCCCTTCCTTTATCCACCAACATTGTAACCCTGTCATACAAGGCCAGCAAATTTGTCAGGCATGATTCGCCCTTAGAGAAGCCATGTTGGTTGTCACCAATCACCTCCTTATTTTCCATGTGCCTTAACATAGTCTCCAGGAGATCTGCTCCATGATCTTGACAGGTACAGAGGTGAGACTGACCGGTCTGTAGTTCCCCAGATCTTCCTTGTTTCGCTTTTTAAAAATGGGGGTTATGTTTCCCCTTTTCCAGTTAGCAGGAACTTCACCAGACTGCCATGATTTCTCAAATGTGATGGATAGTGGCTTAGCAACTTCATCCACCAGTTCCCTCAGGACCTGCAGACAAATCTCATCAGGTCCCATGGACTTGTGCTCCTTCAGGTTCCTTAGATGGTCTCGAACTTGATCTTCTACAGTGGGACGTTCTTCATTCTCCCACTCCCTGCCTTTGCCTTCTGCAACTTGGGCGGTATGGCTCGTGCACTTGCCAGTGAAGACTGAGGCAAAAAAGTAATTGAGTACCTCAGCCTTCTCAATATCCTGGGTAACCAGGTCTCCTGTTTCCTTCTTGAGAGAACCACCTTTTCCCTAGTCTTCCTTCTATCACTGACGTACCTATAGAAGTTGTTTGTGTTGCCCTTCGTGTCCCTGGCCAGATTTAATTCTATCAGGGCTTTAGCTTTCCTAACCTGATCCCTGGCTGCTCTGAAACGTTCCTTACAGGGTACCTGTCCTTGCTTCCACTGTATGTAGGCTTCCTTTTTGGGTTTCAATTTGTTCAGGAGCAACTTTTTAATCCACACGGGCCTCCTGGCATTTTTGCCTGACTTGCTATTTGTTGGCATGTGAAGGCAGTTTCAAAATAATGGAAAGAAACACCTAATGGAAGGAAGCCTGAGATTTTATTTTAATTGATCACATACCATATTTAATACCCAGCTGGAGCAGATCAGCAGAGCAAGCAACAGTACAACGGCAGCTCTGCAGTGCTCGGGGCTTCTATTCAGTTCCAGCAAGTCTGATCCAGATACTGAACAGCAAAAATTGGCAATAACACAATGCTGCACAAACTCCACATTAAAAACACAACAAAGTAATTGATACCTACACTCCAGGTGCTCCAATTCCCTTACTGGTCATGAAAGATTCAGGAATGAATATGCAATCACTTAAGCCTTTGCAAGGGCACATTGTTACTACACACAACTTGATCTTCGGCATTAATTTAACAGGTAAGAAATAAGATGCATGTAAAGGAAACTTGCTACTTAGCAGTAGCAAGGGTGAGTAACCTTACGAGCTAATCAATTCAGCACTTAGCAGCAGGTCTTATTACCACCAGCCATTTGAGAAGTCATGACCATGCTTACCTGCAGTTGGTTTTCTGTTAGAACTAGTTCAGTAAGGCTTTCGCAGTCCCCAATTGAATCTGTTAGTTGAATAAGTTTGTTCTGATCAACCTTCAAAATGGAGAGCCTCCTCAGTTTTCCTGTACAGAAAGAATAAATCATTTGTTGAACTTGGTATCCCCTGATACCTGCTTTAATTACAGAAAATCCTTCTGCTGCAAAACTTTTAGAAATCCTCTAACAGAATTTTTTTTTCCTGTAAAAAAAGAATTCAAGCACTGCTTCTCTTGGCGCTTGCACTATTTTTGCAAGTTTATAACATCACTGAATTCATATTCAATATAAATATTCATACTCAATATTTAAGCATATTAAATTGTATTAAAGTTACAATTTGAATGGTATCCCATGTAAATCTCAAGGACATGTCTACCCAAAGGCCTATAAACAGAAGAAAATTAGCTATTTTTTCCTCAATTATACAATGTTTATTCACACAGGAGTGTTCAAAAGATCACCTCTGCCTACTCAGCCACAGTAAGAAAGGCCTGCACTGAAGTGATAGCCCAAATCCAAACAAGTCTCTTTGTCCTCATACGGAACCCAGTTAGTCAGACATGAAACCCATTTATTTTTCAGAATAGAAACCAAACTTCTTTGAAGGTCTTCTCTCCAGGAAGGACAAAATACTATCTCAGAGCAGAAAACTCACTTTGTTCTGCTCCTTTGTACCAGAATGGTCTTTGGTGCAAAGCAGAGCTGACCCAGGCAGAGCCCAAGACAGAGAATTCAGGAGACATCGCTAGCTGCTGACACCTCCCTGCCCATCCCCACATGGTCCAAAACAGCTGTAGTAGGCTGGCACATCAAACTTGCTGATGATGTTAAATCATGAAGAGACGGCTGATATACAGAAATATACCAACCTGAACAGAAACTCAAGGTTCAGCAAGGAGAAGTGCAGAGCTCTGCACCTGGGCAGAATAAACCCGTGCACCAACACAGGCTGGGAATTGACAGGCTGTAAAAAGCCCTGCTGGAAAGGACCCAGGGAATACAGTGGGCACTGGGCTGAATATGAATTAGCAGTGAGCTCTGAAGTAAACACTGGCTGGACCACATTAGGACAATTACAGCCAGCAGATCAATGGAAGTTATTATATTCTATCTACTTGGCACCACTGAGGCCACATCTGTAAAATCATGCTTGGTTTCATGTCCTGTCCTGTGTTCCCCCCCGACTCCCCAGTTCAAGTGAGATTCTGATGGGTGTCCATTACAAAGCTATCAAGATGACCAGGGCAGATGAGCTGAGGCTGAGGGAGCTGGCTTTGCTGACTCCAGCAAAGAAACAGTCAAGGAAGCATCTAGAACAGCTCAAAACTACTTGAATGGCAGTTACAGAGATGACAGAGCCAAACTTTTGCAGTGTCAGGTGAGATCGCAATGGCTGCAAATCAAAGCATAGGAGGTCCCAGCTGGACATCTGGAGGAGCTTCCTCACTGGGAGGTGCTATGGCACTGACACAGGCTGCCCACGGGGGCTGGAGCCACCTCCATTACAGACTTGAGAGACTTGGGGAGGCATGACCACAGATGACCTGACCCACTGATGTTGGCGAGATCCCTGCTTTGAGAACCCTACAGATCCACCAATCCAACCAAGGATCCGGTGATCAGCTGAGGTCCTCCCAGTAGCTTCCACAGAGACCAGCTAGGTCCACTTCAACCACAATACCAGATTTTCTCCATTTCACAGAGTAAGTTCCAATATTACACAAAAGGAGTAAGTACTGTAGAGTTAAAAAATTTTCCAAACATAAGTAAGCCACTATACTCCCAAAAGCAGCAATTTTTTTTTTGCCTTTGTAACAAAATAACATCCAGAAAATGTTACAAAATGCACACCCAAACTAGGCTTGGCCTGAAATGCCCTGGCCCTTTGCAATCATCTTCCCCAGCAAAGGTTCTCCATGTAACAGGATTCTTGAGAAGCAGCAGATCCTCTTGTTCACCAGCTGGTGCTAGAGACAAGCTCCTCTCTTGCAGGCTGCATGGGCCTTTCAGAAGGTACAGCTTCATTTCTGATAGCAGCAAGTACTGGCCAGCTCAGGTCATCAGAAGGCTGCTGTAACTCTCTACCAAACACACACTAGCCAACTGTAAGACCCGCAGTAGTCACCCCACTCCCCCAAGTTTAACTTCTAGAAAAACATTTCTCTTTTCTTAGACCCCTATAGCATATGGAGGGAGACGGAAGGTCTGTCCTTTCTTTTCCACATTCTCAGTTAAATCATATTCACAAGTCCTTCTTCCCCTACACCTTTATTTCTGAAAAAAAAAAAAACAAAACAAAAACCCAAAAACAACACCCCACAAAAAACCTGGCAAGGAGAAAGCACACTCTTGCAACGTGAAACTCTCCAGAAAAACAGCTGATGAGTAGCAGAGAAACAATGCCTCGCTGACCACTTCTCACAAGTACTTCAGGGGTTAAAACATTTACCTTAAAAAGGCACATGCTTCAGAAAACATTCCTCAGTTATTAAACCTGTTTTTAGGGATCACACAGTAAGGCTGTAGTTTGGCTCCTCAAGGCTGAAGCTGGACCAGTCTTTCCCTGGTTTCAGTATGGGATTATTCACTTTGTCCAACTGAAGATAATTACAAATCCACACTAAAAAGGATGTATTTTTTGTGGTGATACTGTCAGTCAGCCTTATCAAGTGACCTGCAGCATGTTACAAGCTAGAATGTTACAGTTACAACAGTGATGTGGACACAGTAGGAACAGAGAGGATATATTAATTGATTTTTGTCCAGGTAGGTATCAAGTGAAGACCAAAAAAGGATTAGAAGGTAGTCATTATGCAGATAATTAAAATGCCAAATTAATAGAGCTATGTATTTCATACTAAGCAAGAAAAAAAAGAGCTGAGACAAGCTTAGCTCTTGCACAAAACTACTTCAAAAGACTTGAAAACAAATGACTTCCAATTCACAGTGGATTAAATGGTTCTGTGTGATAGCATTCACTTTGTACTTACCAATGCCATCAGGTAAAACCTGAAGTAAATTCTGAGAAACAAGCAAATCTGTTAGAGAAGTCAGACCACTAATTTCTTCAGGAAGGCATTCCAATTTATTTTCAGAAACATCCAGACAAAGCAGGTTTTTCAGGTTTCCTACTTCCTGCCATACAAGACAAAAAAATTAAGTCATGCCTAAACACGTAACAAAGCAATCTGAAAAATGTACCATCACGATGAAATCCCAGAAAGAAAAACAATTCTCTGCATGACCTCTAAACTGGCCATTCTCTGAGTGACCTCTAAATGCAGAAAAAAGTAAATAATTACGTTTTACATATGATAAACCAACCAAGTGATTCAGTCACAGTTTCTTATTCTAACTATTAAGACTGGCTTCAGTAGTCAGACCAGGTATGCTGAGGACACCCAGGCAAGTACTAGCCAAAACTGGAATTCTCCTCAAGTAAAGACTGCAAAGTTGTTTTTTCAGAACTACAGATTATCAACCTCCACGTAATTAAAGTCTGCCCCTCCCAATTAACCCTAGGAAAATTAGGTTTAGTCTCTCCTGCTGATACTGCAACATGCCGTGACATCTAGGGATTTCATATCTTCACATCTCCCAACTGCAACAAATGTAGAAACAGGAACTGGGAGCCTTTCTCTAGCAAGCATATTTGAACTGCCAAGTTATACTGCCATCATCTACAATTATGAATGATTACTTAATTTTTTACAATGGTAATCTGCCAATTAGTTTAGAAGTCTGACAGAGAAATTCATTTATCCCTACTAGCCATCAGAGCACCCTCCTATTCCCCATGTACACAGACACCCCCATACATGCTCTAGAATAGTTCTCATTTTAGTCATCCAAATCATCTTTCGGAGAACAGGCTGGGGCAGAAGTGTCCTTTACTTTTACATACATTAAATTTTTGTACAGTGACAGCCTTGATCCTAACTGACAAGACCAGTCCCCTTATTTTGGAAATGTCTGCTTCTTTAAGAGGATCTTTGCTTAAAAACACACACCTCCCCTTATTCTACAAATTCATCTTTGGACATTAGACAAAATACACAATAATGGCCAGGTTCAAGAAAAACAGCTGCTGAAGTCACACTTTACCTTTTATGAATGATCATCAGTGTTTAACCACATCTACTTAAAAATTTATTAGGCCAGGCCAACAACAACAAAGCCGGATAAACCGTAACTGATTTCAGTCACACTGTTGGCAATGAGATCAATACAGCAAATAATAGCAAACTGCACAACAAACAGTAAAACAGGTTTTGACTTGGCTCTAAAGGAAAAAGAGGGAAAAGAAACGATCGCACACACTATCACAGTTCTTAAGAAAGAGAATTTAGAGTGCTGTAAGCTTTAAATGCTACGGCCTCTCATCTCACGACTGATGTCAGATGGGGAATCTGCCTGCATAAATCAAAGTTTCTATTTATGGCAACATTACTGTACTTCTCCCAAACACTGTATTTGAATGGAAGAAGACAGCTGGGGAAAAAAAAAAATTAATCCTCAAAACTGTCAAAACTCCAGTTTAGATACATACAAAAGGTGAGGGTTAGCTCAGCCAACTAGTGGCTCCCTGATCATTGCAAACACAGGATGTGTCATCCTACAAATTGAATAATGTCCCTGTTACGGAACAATTCCTTTGTCAAAATGTTTCAAAAAAAATGTCTGACAACACATGGTTATTGTATATGTCCCTTGCAGAGGAACTTATAAAGAGGAAACCCTTACACATCCAAAACCAAACCCAGGCAAAGTGAACTGAGGAGACCGATTCCTCCCTTTAGGTATGAATGAAAAGGTTTTCTTTTAAAAGTGTATTCAAAACAGTATCAGTAGAGCTCATCTTTACCTGAGGTATTTCAGCTAATTGGTTTCCATCCAACCAGAGGTCTTTAAGATTGAAAAGTGCACCAATTGTTTCTGGCTATAACATAAAAATTAATAATGTTTAGTAGCATAGGAGCTTCAAGTAAAAACTAAATGGCCTGTAATTACAGTCTGAGTAAACCAATCCTTACTCCAAGCACTATTTAGAGGTACCACAGTTAAATGCAGTAAGGGTGACTGTAAGCGTTTGCAAACTCCATCCATACAAATTAATTGCTGTAGCTTAACAAGCTACCATACTCTACCTGACATGCACTAACAAATTGTATGCATACTCTTCACCTACTGCAAATCCAACATTTAATTGCGCAGGCTTAAAAGAGGTAGCATATCTTTTGGTAGATCACCACAATGTCACACACTGCAACACTCAACAGTTTGCCTCAGCCCCTTCCCAAAGAAATTTCCCACCCTGGAAACAGGTGAACCTTCATCTGTGCTCAGCCCATCCAGCTCCCTACAGAAACCCGTGAGTTCATTGCAACTCCAAGCACAGACAAGAGTTTGTGCCCTTCCACTCCTTTTTCTTTCTGTAGAAAAAGTCCGCACAGTGCTCTCATTTTCTCAAGATCGGCTGCACTTTTTTTCGGTAAAGTAATATTGTACTGAACGAGACTACACAGATACAGACACTGACTCACTGCCACAATTCCTCTGTACAGATAAAAAGACTCTCTCTCCAAACATTTTTCTTTCTTTCTTCCATTTTGGACATCCTACAACTACCGAATCTAAATGATGCATAAAACAAGATCAACATGCACTCTCTCTTACCAAGTGATAAAGTTCATTGTTTCCTAAATCAAGTTCTTCTAGTCGCTGCAGCTGGGCAAGTGATCTGTGAGATGAGATAAGTCAAAACAAAACCACATCAGACTAAACCAACAGAAACCCCATGTATTTGAATGAGCTCATTTTACTGAAATTTGTATTTCAAATTACAATGTATTGTAGACAGACAGTTATTTTACTGGGCATAGACTAGCTGCAGTAATATCTTACTGAAAAAATAATTTGGTTTGTCAGTATAACTATATGCTCTTGAAACTTAAAACTTAATATAGGCAATCAAATCATTATTCTTTATTCTAACCATCAGTCGCTCAGGGTGGACAATGCCACATGGTTTAGTATAGTTGGTTAGATTTATTTTTAGGGGGAATTTACAGTTATGTAACAGGATAAAAATTCCCCACAGTGATCACATGTAACAGTGTGACTCAAGACTCAATAAATCCATCACTTATCTTGTCAACCTGATCTATCCATTTCTGAAGTACTTCAGGTTGGATTTAACAATGCAAACAGAGGGAAGCCCAAAAGGCGGTAAAAGAGGTTCTCTGAACATGAGCAGACACAGAGGGCCATCCTTCTACTTCAAAAGTAGTCTGTTGTAGAGCTCTTGCTTACCTTCCCCAAAGCCTCAGTAGAACAAAAGCCAGCAAGTCTTGTCAGCTACGTTACTGACAGATAGAATTTTCCAAAATTGTCAACATTTGTGATAGCTTCATTCTGATACCGCACAACAAAACCTAGCTAGCAATTCCTATCTTCTGACCACTGATGTTTAAAGTGCCCTTGGCTCCCAGCTATAAACAGCCACAACCAAGGTACTGGGTAGATTGACAGGAAACAAGGTCCCCAAAGTGACTGGGGAGAGAATCTGATTAAAATAGGTTATATCTATTACAGTATCTATTAGATTACCTAAACAAGCAGAATAGGAGTTACCAAAACTCTTGCAAGAAGCAGCCAGGTAGTGAAGGAAGGAAATTCCTTCACTAGAGAAAGAAGAGGCTTCTTCCAGACAGCCAGAAAGGATCCCCAAAAAGTAAGATGCCTGATTAGTCTCACAAAGGACCATAAATTCCTCTGTCACAATACAGACAGCACAGAGAGATCTAGCAATCTTTTTTCCCTCATGGCAGGCAGAGTCAGACTTCAGACATCAATACACCTAGTTTGTCACCAAGGCTTTGATCTCCAGGTTTTGAAAGTTTTTTTGTTACTTAGCCCTGAACACAAACGCTTATTTAAATGCTACAAAAGTCTAGAGTTGAAATCTCTGAGATCCTATTACCCTACTTTCACAGTTATGAAATTTCAGCACGACAACAACCTAAACCACTGCTGCCCCTGCTGCTCCCCCTGCCGATGAGCTCGTTCAATATGTGCAGGAAAAACGTTTGGTGCTGCCGTGTTTTATCCAGAACAGAACCAACCGGCACAGACTGCAGGCTCCTGCTACCAGCAACGTACAACCAGAAGTAAGGGATGCAACCAGGTGCTGCTAAAACAAAGTTGTACCTCATAAATATTGTCAGTCAGCACCGAATATTTTTTCTAGCTGTCATTCAGTTTCAGATGTTAACAGATTTTAAGAATAAGAATGTTTTATGTTAACATAATCAAACAGATGAAATGTCACTTACTCAGGTAAATATGTCAGCAAATTTTCTCTAAGTTCCAGTGAAGCCAGGTTATAAAGACTAAAAAAAAAAGAACATAATACTTTTTAATGCAATCTTATCTTTTATATTCCATGCTTTCAGAGAAGTGTGTGTTTACACAGAGTTGCTGTCAGCTGATGTTTTTGTTGTTTTAATTCAATCAGATCATCATGTGAAAGGCAGCATAAAGACTGGAAGTTTTTGCTTGTTTCTCTGTGATATTTCAACACACTAAAGCCAGAAAATAAACACACAAAACACAAATTTCCATTTGTTAAAAGGTCAGTAGTTGAGAGCATATTCATGTGAATTGCATCTACTTACCTGCTTTGGAAATCTGGCCTGGGTTACCAAAGTTACAGAGCATCAGGTGAACCCATCACTGTTCTAACCATGGCATGCTCATTACTGGAAGTGACATTATGCTTCTAAGCGGCTCACGTACTCCATATCCCAGGCTTTTACTAACATCACCATAGCAACATTCAGATTTTTCAGGGGTTTATTTATGACTAAATGGAACACAAGGAGTCAGACATTATCCCAACACTATAATCTGCTCTAATCCTCCAGCATCCCAGGGAAAAATAAAAATCAGACATGGTGACTGCAAATAAGTAGTTCCCTACAACAGAGTATGTTTTTTTCTGGTGTCCAGGGGAAAGGGATAGTGTGCTATGCCTTAAATAAAATCTAGATTAAAATAGGAATGACACTAAATTTGAAACACTTGTTAAATCTAAATCCAAAATAGTTTTGTTTGTATACCTTAGAGGGGAAAAAAAAAAAACAAAACCACACAACAATCCCACACAGTCAGACCACATAAAACTGAAATATTTGTTTTCACTTCAAACAATAC